>JAQZBX010025759.1:0-29334 GCA_029593785.1 Cabassous unicinctus | reverse complement strand
ACAGATTGCTCTCCTCATCCGCAGGTGCACATATCCAGGGCTCATATTTATCCTGATGTACGGGTAAGGCTGTGAACATGTGAAATACACAATATAATCCAGTTAATCTGCTATTTTATCCCTCCTACAGACCTTCTCTTCAGCCAGGTGATCCTAGCTCCAAACCTGGTCTGAAGGACCTTCCAACCATTTGGCAGTTAAGGTCCCTAGCCCTTGCTGCTCTGCATGTCAGGGAGGATAGACTCCTGGCCAGGACCCTCCTGATTAGTCTGCCTGAGTTGTACCAGTTATTAAACACTTTAACTGACTAATTATCCAGCTGGGGTCATACTGAAACGTCAATTATTATCCATCATCAACCTCCTTAATTTGCCTCTTCATTCTTCCACCTTTATATTTTTCTGCCTCAGACAGAGTTCCCAGTCTGTTGCCCAAGAATATTTTATATTTCTTTCTCTTTTATCCTCACAATCAAATCCTTCTCACTTCCTCTTAATCTCCCTTACCACCGTCCTCCAATCCACCCATACTCAAGACTGCTGCTGAAATAATCTTACTAAAATTCACTCTAACTAGGTTGCTCCCCAGTTTGAAATTCTTCAATAGCTTTAGTGCAAAATTTTCACCTGTTTTTTGAGATCTGGTCACAAATGACCTCATTTCTTTCCAGTCCGTTACTCAAGTCCTTGTTCCAGCCATAGCAAACTACTTGTTGTTCTCTATTGGTGTCCCATTCTCTTAATACTTCTCTGCCTTTGCATATGCTACTTATTCACCAGGTAACAACCTCTTCACCTATTTTACCGAGGTAATTTCTACTGAATGTTCAAAATTTAACATAAAAATCCCCTTAGGAAGCATTTGTGAACAAAGAATACCTCTTCTCACTTGTAACATACCAGTTTTAGATTTTATTTTATGTTTTTGGCCTGGTTATATTTCTACCATTTATCTATGGCTGTTGTTTGTGACACATTACAGGATCTCAACAAATGTTTGTTGAATGAATAAATTTATTTCTGCTGAAATGCCTTATATGTTGACTGTGGGCATTGTTAAGTTTCAAATGTATACACAATGAAACATTATCCAAAGCATCCTGAAATCTTAATTTAAAAAGAAAGCAGCCATCAAATTTTTAACATATCAAAGAGAACTCATATTAACATGTTAATATTAATATGATTTATTTATTTAAGAAAATAATTTAAGAAATTTAATGATTTATTAATAACTAAATTTAACTATTTATTTAAGGAAATCTCTCATAGAGAGAGAAAGCAGAGTACAGGTTACCAGGGTGAGTGGGCAGAGGTAATGAATAGTTAATGCACAATGAGTATAGGATTTCTGTTTGGGGTGAAAGGAAAATTATAGTACTGGATGGTGGTACAGGTCCTGCAAAATTGTGAATGTGATTAACCCCACAAAATGTTATGTTTAAGAGGGGTTGGGATGTGAAGATTTATGTTGTATCTATGTTTCCATAATTTAAAAAATAGGAAAGAAAGAGAGACTAAAGAGATAATGACAATTAAATGCAATACATAATACTGAATGGAATGTAAGAATGGAGGAGAAAAGACTCAAAGGACACTATTGGAACAGAATAAAAATTGAAATATAAAATGTAAGCTTTAAATCAACATTAAATTTCTTGAACTTGATAAATTCACTTAAGTTGATTACATAAGTGGGTATCCTTGTGTTCTTTCTCCATGTTGCTAAAGCAAATAGCATATAATGGGTTGGCTTAAACAATGTAGATTTATTGTGTCACAGTTTTGATGTTAGGAGAAGTCCAATCAAGGCATCATCAGGTGATGCTTTCTTCCAAAAGACTGACATTCTGGGGCTGGCTGCCAGTGATCCTTGGTCCTTGGCTCTTCTATCACATGACAACACACATGGTGGGCTCTCCTTTCTCTTCTGGGTTCCATTGATTTTCAGGTTGTGGCTGCTCCCTCAGTATCTTTCTCTCTGTGTGACCTTTTCTATAAGGCCTTTAATTATAGGATACAGACCCATCCTGGGTCACATCTTATCTGAAGTAACCTCATCAAAAAGTTCTATTTACAAGGGTTCACACCCACAGGAATGGATTAAGTTTAAGAACATGTTTTTCTGGAGTACATAGCACCAAACCACCACACCTTGTTGTAGGAAATTGTAGCAGTTTGGCATTGTTATGAATTCCAAAAATAGATATTGGATTGTGTTTGTGAACTGGTCTGTTCCTCTAGGTATATTAGATTGTATTAAATTCAGAGGTTTCACTTTTACTTGATTAAATTATGATTGGGGCTTTGATTCGGCCACATCAGTAGGAAGTTGTGATGACACAACAGAGGAGAGAAAATGACACAGCAGAGGAGAGAGTTGGAGTTTTGATGCTGGAGTCCTGGGAATTAAATACAAAGAGAAGAAGAACACACAGGAAGAGAGATCAGCTGCAGCTGAGCCTTGAAAGAAACAAGCCCTGGGGAGAGAGAAAAGCCCAGGAAAAAAGATTAGCCTGATAGTCTACAGCTGACCTTGTGGAGAGACCAAAGCTGCTGAGCCTAGAAAGAATCGTACCCCGGGGACAGTGAGGAGCCTTATGCCAGATTACAGCTAAGATCAGAAGAAGCTGGGACCACAGAGCCATTAGAGGAAGGAGAAAGGCTGAACCCTTGCAGACATTGCCCACCATCTTGCATCAACACGTGGCAACAGACTTTGGATGAGAAAATACCTCTTATGGAACCTTGAGTTGGACTCTTTAGGGCCTCGTAACTATAAGCTTCTACCCCAAGTAAGTACCCTTTATAAAAGCCAACAGATTTCTGGTATTTTGCATAAGCACCCCTTTGACTGATTAATACAGAATTATACATGGAAGTATTATGTTTAAAGGTGTGTTCAACCTGCTCTGAAATGTTCAGAAGATGATAGATAGATAGATAGATAGATAGATAGATAGATAGATAGATAGATAATAGTTGATAGATATATAGATAACATATAGTATAATATAGCAAAGTTGGCAAAATATTAAAATTAATGGATCTGGGTACCTGAGGGAATGGGGGCACACTGGAGTTTTTTTGATGTGATGTTTGAATTATTTTTGCTACTGTCCTGTAAGTTTGAAATTATTTCAAAATAAAAATTTCACCCAGGGAAGCACTTGGTGAGTAAACACAGTGCTGAAGGATTATAAAAACTTTTCCTTTCTAGATATATTGGTGAATTATGTGAAATTGAGGTGGAAGAATGTCATCATAATGAATTTATAAGTTTTATCAATGCTTTTATCCAAAGATTAACTATAATGTTTTTCAAGTGCTATTGTACTACACATTTTTTATTATTATCTTCCCTGGCAGCTAAAGTTAATTGAGTTAGGAATGAAATTTATATTTTACCCACAAGGTTCAAAAAGAGGAACTTTCTTCCATGTTTCAACTTTATGTCTATTTAACTAAACTGTATTTTCACTCTTGACAATTGTTTCTTTTCTCTGTCTTTCATTTAAATAAACTATGACTTGGTCTCATTTTTATTTCTTCCAAGAAAGAGCTACTGGTATTTAAAATATTGCTACTTGTTTTTGTTTTGTCAGTTAAAGCACATCCCAGAATCTTCCTGGACTCACAGAAATTAGGTTTTGATTTTCTTTTAGGTTCAAAGTATATGCTAATTCTGTTGTCCTATATGCTTCTCAGTATCTAAAGAAGCAAATTGCACCCACTTTGAATTCTTTCTCCCATCTTAAAAATATAAAGGCAACCATCATTTAATCTACCCCAGCTGCTGCACCACTTAACCTCTCCTTAACTTCCAATGTACCCTACCTTAGGCACTTGAATTACCAATGTTTCTAGGGAGAATGATACCAGAACCTCTAATTCCACATGGTTTAGAGGCTTATGATCAAGTCACCTTTCCTAATGTTCTAGTTCCATTTTTAAAATAATAGCCATCATTCCAACCATTGCCACTTCATTCTTTTGATAAAAAAAGCTGTTATTTGGCATAGATCCTGGATTTTGTCTTGGCCACTTTAAGCAACCCAAATGATATGTACACTTGAGGCAGGTTAGCACAGGGGAAGAGGGAAGGCAGCTGGGACCTGGCAGAGAACATGGCCAGCAGAGTACATGGCCGTGAGACTCGCCCGGAAACTCCCTGCTCCTAAGAAAAAGACTGGAAAGACCCCACCTTGACCCTGGCCACGTGGTCCCATTTGGAACTCTTTCCCAGAGCAAGGCGAAGCCCCAGATACCTGGAAACAACAGGCATTCCCCTTGGTCCCTTGAGAGCTAACAGTTGGGGCAACCACGCAGAACAACAAACAGCTGGGGGCCTTCCCCAATATTATGAAGGGGGAGGAGTAAAGGTCTTAAAAGGCCTAGCCTGGGGCCCCCACATGCACGACCCATCCTGTAGAATGCCTGCAATCCATGTCTAGGATTATGTACTCTTTTCTTGTTTCTTAATAAACTCTTTCCCTTACCTATCCTATGGCATGTCCTTAAATCCTTTTATGCCACATAGCCAAAAACCTAGAGGCCCAGAACCCAGAGCGTTCCACCAACATATTTGTTCCTCTTTGTGGGGTGTTCTCCTTGCTTCTCTGCTTCAAAGATCTGGAGCTTGGGGAAGGGTGGGAGACTTTTTAGAGGGCAAAAAATTTACCAATCTCTCCCCCTAGGTCTGTTTTTCATTGATACTCCTATCTCTGACATATTGTCACTGCCTAGGAGGATTGTGTTATTAATCAGTATCTCTTTTTCTAAATTAAAAAATCAGATTTAACTTCAACTAATTAAAATTGCATGAACAGCTTTGTTAGAATTCTCTCTTAGCATATGATGTTAAAACTTTGATGCATCTTTCTTTACATAGTCTTCACCAATTTCTCCCTACAGCCTCTACTAAACATACTCCATTTGACAAGGTGTGGAATGCATGATAATTATTAGGATGCCTAAAGTTATATAATCTATTTATGCAAGGGCTTGCAAATATCTATGCACATTTGCTAGGCAGGAAACAAGTGGGAGGAGCTGTTAGGAGGTAGATGTTTGTTCCAACATTGAAGCTGTGGGATGCTGAGAAAAATATAGCATTGGTATTGTCAACTTTCTAATATTTTGAAGGAATTATAAAATTTTAATTTAAAATAATTTTCGGTTTTAAAATATTTGTCCATTCTTAAAAATTCTATAGGCCAAACAAAACATGTCTAAGGGCCAAATTTTGCCTTTAGGCTATAAGTTTGCCATGTCTAATTTATTTGATTTCTCTTCTCCCGTTTGTTTGTTTTTTTTTTGAATGAGTTGATATTCCCAACTATTATCTAAGAATGCTTGGTGAGAATACAATAAGCAAATAAGGAAAAAAAGCTGTTCTTTTTTTAGAATAACTTGAAAAGAAATAATTGAAATTGTAATCCAGGGTTAAGGATTAACAAATAATTATGATTACTAAAGCATCATATAGATGCCTTTATATTATAAAACAGCAAAAGGTTAATACCTGAAATTACTGAAGCTGGTTAGAGTGGTCCCTCTCCTGTTTATGGTTACTCTAGACTTGTTTTGTTGTGTATGCTTCCCTTGTGTATGCTTCCCTTTGTGATGGTAATTCTAGATTGAACTCACCCTTGTGAATAATTACTATTGGGATAGTAACCACTCCACCTACCTCTGTTTAATATCCATATGAAAGATCTTGTGACTGACCTTTGTTTCTGTATACCCTGATGTCAAATTCTTGTGACTGGCCCTGGTTTGCTACCCCACCCCAGTCTCTCTGGTTCAGCCCCTTAATGTGTTTTTTTGTTGTTGTTGTTGTTTTATTTTATTTTATTTTTAGATTAGATGAATGTTACATAAAAAATATAGGGGATTGCCATATGTCCCAACCTCTTCCCCTCCCACACTTTCCCACATTAACTACATCTTTCATTGGTGTGGTACATTTGTTACAACTGATGAACACACGTTGAAGCATTGCTACTAATCAAGAGCTATAGTTTACACTATAGTTACACTTTGCCCCACACAATTTTGTAAGTTATGACAAAATATATAATGTTCTGTATCCATCATTGCAGTGTCATGCAGGACAATACCAATGTCCCGAAAATGTCCCCATATTACACCTATTCTTCCCTTTCCCTCCCCTCAGAACCTCTGGTGGCTACTGCCTCCACATTCATGATAAAAGTTCTTCCATTGCTAGAATAATAATAAGTCTACTTTAGTCCATTGTTCATTCCCCAAACTTGAGGATTTCGGGATGGTGATGCCCACTGTTGCCAGATTTTTTCTAGGTTCTTGGTTAAGCTGCAAGAAATGAATTTCAAGAGCACACCACATTGATTAGGCCAGTAATTTATTAAGGTAGGGAGAGAAGAGAAATGGGAGAAAATAACAGATCATGGGTCCCAGAGGGAGGAAGGGGCTGAAGAGTGATAAAGGCAGCCAATTTGCAGATTACAATTCCCCATTATAGATTGTAAATGCCCAGGTTTACTTGCATGGCCATCATGGCAGGGAAAAATGGTGAGAGCCTGGTGCAGAAGGCAAGAACAAGGCAGGAACAGGCACAGGGACCTAGCTGGTTCGCTTTCCCTCTTGCCTTTTAAATCATTAGTTATTCCGCCTGTTTGCTAATTGCATGGGAGGAGTTCCAGCTGTTTGCTGTTTTGATTGATTACTCCACCCATCAATCCCCCAGGAAGGCCCAATGAAAAGGCCCCTGGAGAATATCTGGGGCTTCTCCTGGTTTCTGGAGGAAATCTCGTTCTGAATGGTATTTCTCGTGAGGGTCTTCCAGCAACCATCTTAGGGGTGCCGGAGGACATGTGTTAATGGCGGTGGTTTTTCTGCCAGGTTCCAGATCTGTCTATTAATTCCCTATCTAATCTGCTTCACGACTCTGTTTCTAATTGAGAGGGGGCTTAGAACCTATGGCACCCTCTTAATGTTTATTAATTAAGGAACTTGTGTTCAGCTTCACCCCAATTATTCATTAGCTCCCTGATGCTATAAAATATTAGCATATCTGCAGATCAAGGAGGCAGTTTTGGGTCATGAGACCACTGTGCTCCATTTCTTATGCAACCAATAAAACTCTTTCTCTGTTTGAAACCCCAGTGTCTCAGAAATTGGCTAAAAGATGCATTGGGAGGAAGGAACCTGCTTTTAGAACGTAACAATTTGGTGACCCATCAGTTATTAATTACATAGGAGTCCCTGAATGAGCTTTCTGTGGCCGGTAGAACCTCTTGATCTAAAAGCTCAACAATCAGGTTTCTCCTACCTTGCTGGCACTCCAGACCCTAAAGGTGCCTTAAACTTTCAACGAGAGAAACAGTTCTTGCCCCGAGTCTGGAAAGCTGAGTGAGAGTCACCAATGTAAAAGTGAATTGTGAAATTATTTCAGCAGTTCAAGTCCCCTTAAACTCCTCCCAGAATGATTTCTCTTGCTCTGACCTCTCCACCTTTTTGTGATATTTTGGGGGGTATCATTCTTTCTGGGGTTCAAATCCCCACCTTAAGTCTATCAGTTAAGTATACTCCTGAAAAGTACTCTATAGTATAGTAGGTGCTAAGTGTCTGTTCATTAAATGGTATGTGTTACATAGGTATAGTAAATGTTCAGTGAATGTTGAACTGCTTGTGGGGTCCAGCGGGTCCCAGGCCCTGATTGCCCCTCCCTAAGGGAAACAGCCCTCAGTACATAGCCGCCTGCATGCTCCAGGACACAAGTTAAAATGTAACAGACCTCCCCACAGGGAAACAATCTACAAATGGTATCATAACTGTAATTTTCCCCAGGCTGTACACTTCCTTTCTACCATAACATCACCATACCCCATTTATGTGCTTCATGTGACCCTAGCAGAAACTCTTTTATGAAACATCATTGTTCTGAGACTCTTTATATTGCCCCTCATTTTCCTGCCTCTTTGGAGCACTACATCCATTATCTGGCCTGCCACCACCAGAGAAATCTCTCCTATCCATAAGTCCCAATAAATAAAGGTCATGTTTGAAACTGTGCTGAGTGTGTTCTTTGGTCCTGCGGCTGCCCGGTCCCATGCCCTTCAGGAGTTGGGTTGGAACAATTGGCGAGCCAGCCAGGGGAATGAAGGAGCACTGGCAGTGGTGGGCATGAGCTCCGGGAAGTAAGAATCTGTGGTGGGAATCCCAGGTTGGCCTATCATGTCCATGTGGGTAGGGGTGGCTGCCATCCTGGATGAGCAGGGACTGCTGAGAGAGTACAGGGATGCCCTGAAACTCCAGCAGGTATACTGGCTGTGCCACAGCAGGTAGCAGAGCAGCTGCACTTAAATAAGAAAAGAGTGACTGCCAGATAGAAGTGGCTATCGCATGGCTCCTGTTAGGTGCCTTGCAGGTGACTACTGAGGCAAAGCAAGTGGCAAAGACCTCTGTGTGCCACTTAGAAGAAGAGTTAAAGTCAGAAAAAGAAAAAGTAATTCCTAAGCTTCTTGACCTATGCAGCCACCCCCCACCTCCACCCCCGAGCCGCCTTCTCTTTGCGAGAGCTACGGGGAAAGGGCTAGGTGTACCAAGATAGGAAAACGTAAGTTTAGCTTAAAACTCTTACCTACTAGGCCAAAAAATTAAGAATCATAGTTTGTCCTGTATTCCCCAATTTAAACCTTTTAACAGCCTTAAAATGAGGGTAATTAATCCAATTACCAAATTTCAGTAAGTAAAGAAAAAGTCCTGAAAGCTAGAAAAAGATCTTTTCTAAATTATAATTAAAATAAATTAAACACTTATAATATATTCCAGAACTTAGCAATCAGTATGCTTTTAAGGTTATTCACAATTTTAAAATTTTATTTAAAAAAAAAAAGAGGTTTTAACCACCTGTAGAGGGAGAAAAAGAACATTTTTTCATATACTATAATGGTTCCAATTTTATTTACTGTGGGTGTAATCTCCCTAGGTTTATAGTACACTAATAAAATAAATTAACATTATATGTTTTAAATTTTTAAAATAATAAAAATTAAGTTCATGTTTAACAAAATATAAATCTTTCCTAAAGTGAAATGACTAGTTTTCACAGAAAAGAATGAAAAATGTAAGACAAAACTTAAATTGATAAAAGTAAATTTCAGTGGTTGCTAATTGTAATTTAATAAGCTTATTTAAAGGCAAAAGTAACTTATGGTTATAGGAAGTTTACAAAAGCATTTTCTAAACTGAAATATTTATATGGCTAATTTCAGGAAGCCATTAGTAAATAAAAACCTGAATTAATATTAGTAACAAAAAGTAACTTCATACCAGAGAAACCTGTCAGAGGCCACCTCAATCTGCATATTAAGGTGGTAGTATGGGGAAAATAATCTTAATTGCACTGAGAATCTTAGTTTTTCATAAAATAATAAAATAATGTTGTCTCCTATACTGCTAAAATAAAGTACCTATTAATTAACATAATCATGATAAACCTGTAAAAGTAAAAAACTAAAGTACTAAAAATAGTTAAATTTATTAACAATGCTAAATTAGTGTTTAACTGCATTTATACTGCTCAAGTATTCCTAATTGGTGACTGGTCACTGAAATTCTTTAAAATGGGAAATTCTAATTTTACTAGCATTCTTAAATGTAGTCCTTTAGGCTGTATTTTGAAAGATGGGAAAATATTAACCATGAGCCTATGAAAAAGCAGGCAATAGTTTGTTTTTAACCTCAGTGTAACTCAGATACCTCAAAGAATCAGGAAGAAAATGGCTGGAGTATGGTTCCTTAGGGAAAATCTTTGTATCTCCATTTGGGCAGGATGGTTTCTAAAATCAGCAGCTGAGCTGGGAAAATTTCTACCCCTCTGGGAAATGCCTCTAGGAACAGATGAAGAATTTGTGTACATCTTTACCCTATTCCCCTTGTCACATTTACATAGGTGGGAAAATGGTGGCCCACTCTATAAAAAGGACCCAGAGACAATAAAAAGCTTAATTATTCCAACCTGCAATTGGACTAGTATTGAGGGCTTGTGGATCACAGGAGGTGAAGGAAAATTAGTAAATGAAGAAGCAGAGCAGGAAACAGATAAGAAACAGAAAAAATTCTCACAACCCATGGTATGCTAGAGAGAAATTGCAGCCCAGTAAAGAATCTTAAATTGAATGCTAATTGTGCTGAGGACTGGACTAATATAGAATCAGAAGAAAGTCCCTCCAATTTCCTAGAAAGAAATTATACTGCCTATTGGCAATAGACAAATATAAATCCAGAAAGTCCAGAAAATACCAGACTTTTATATATATCCTTTATTGCCCAAAGTTCTCCAGATATAAGAAGGAAGATACAGAAAATTGATTGGGGACTAGAATTACCTATCTCTAGTTTAGTTAGCGTTGCCTATGAAGTTTACAGTATTTTCACAATAGGGTCTGAGTCAAAGAAAATAAGAACCTGCATTTCAGAAGGTGAATGGCCCTACTCAAAGCTCTAATAAACTGAAAACAATCAGAGCAAGACTGCTTCAAAATGTAAGATCCCTGGGCCTAACCTCCATCCCTCCACCCCAATCAATGTGCATATTACAAAGAAGGACACTGGAATCCTTGAGAAAAACCCCAAGAACAGTCAGGTGGGAACCAACAGAAATTTGGGATGAAAGGGTCCAGGGGGAGGGGAGCCTTACTACTGAATTAAAGTCAAATATGTGGGAGCGGATGGGGCTCAAGCGGTTAAGCTCCCACCTCCCAGATGGGAGGTCCTGGGTTTGGCTCCTAGTGCCTCCTGAAAAAAAACAACAAAAAAAACCAAACAAAAAACCAAACAACAAGCAAAACAAATAAAAAAACCAACTCAGTGAAGCAGATGTGGCTCAGTGGCTAAGAGTCAGCCTCCCACATATGGGGTCCTGTGTTCAATTCCTGGCTCCTGGTACATTAAAAACAAAACAAAACAAAAACATAATATGTGAAGCACAGCTTCCTAAATATGCCTTCTTGGATAAAACTTGTTAACCAAATAATGCCCAAATAACTTTTATATATAAGTGTTTCCAAGAATAAGCTTGCATATTACAGGCAACACTGATCCCAGAGGAGATCTTAAAAGTGGTAAAAACCAGAAATGTGGAATGATGAAAAATCAGGAGACAACCATACAAATACAGTGAGAATTATGAGTGAAATTAGTGAGTTTTATGTTTCTGTTAGTGAGTCTAACTCTATTTGTGTCTGTTTGCTCAGTGTATATTTTCATACCTCTGGATGGTAATATCAAATTAACAAAGGAAAATTTTTAAAAGAGCTCTATTCAAATTGCTAAAAATTAAGTAAGTGCTTATATATGTAAATAAATACTACTGGAGCCCAAATTAGAAAAGCCAAACAGGATGAAAAAGGTCATATAAAAATCTGACTAAAGAAACTAAAGGAAAAAAAAATACTAAAAAGGTTGTCTTGAATTCTTCTATAATCTTTCTATAGCCTATCCTACCCCCAGGATCTTCTCCAGGGTCTTCTCCTAACCTTTACTGAATTTGAGTGACTCATTAAAACCAGTATAGGGAACTATGGAGGATGGGCTGGGCATGGAAAGAGAGGGGAGATGTAAGTTTAGCTTAGAATTCTGTCTACCAGGACTGGGAATTAAAAATGATAGAGACAGAGAGGATATTACAGAATAAACCTTGATTTGCATAGTTTGTCCCATAATTCCAAAATTAAATTTTAACAGCCTTGAGATGAGTAATTAATAATCCAATAGCCAAATTTCAGTATGTAAAGAAAAAGATTCGTGAAAGCTATGAAAAGGTTTTTCTCAACTATAATTAAAATGAATAAAACAATTATTGTATAATATATTCTCCACAGCCTGATATTCAATATGCTTTTGAGGTTATTTATAATTTTAAGGCATTATAAAAACAAAGTGGTTTTAAACTCCTATGAAGGAAAAGAAAAAAAGAATACATTTCTTACATAAAATATCATTATTTTCACTTTATTCTACTTGGGTGTAATCTCCTATGGTTTATACAGATATTAATAAGCTAACATTATGTCTGTTGACTATTTAAGATGACAAAATTTTAAGTTTTTGACTAATGAAATTAGTACAAATCTCTTTTAAAAATAACTATTTTGCCTAAAGTGAAATGACTAGCTTTTCACAGAACAGAAAGAGCAATATAAGACAAGACTTAAATGGATATGAATTCTTATGAAGTACAAGATTGGTGAAAGCTTGTTTAAGGGAGTGTGTTCTGTCCTAACATAAGATGGTTAGTTTTCATAAAATCAAGGTGAAAATATGTAGCCCAAGACTTGAAAGGATATGGAAAGTTGTAGAAGGATTAGTGGAAGTAAATTTTCCTTGTTGCTGACTGTAATTCAGTAAGCTTATTTAAAGGTGAAACTTTTCTTAAGGCAAAGTAACTAGTCTATAGGGTTATAAATGGTATATGAGATAATAAGAAATTATAGGTTGTAGGAAGTCTGTAAAAGCATTTTCTAAACAGAGATTTCAATGTAAATAGCTGAAACGGGGAAGCCAACTTAAAAATCTGTAAATTGAAATTGATAACAAAAAGTAACTGTAAAGCAGAAAAACCTGTTGGATGCCACTGAAATTTGTTATGATCTATGCTAAGATTTGTTTACTGAATAGTGTACTGATGTAAAACAAAAATTTGGCTTTCTTTCTCTAATAAATTATCACAGTTTTCTTAAATGGCTGTTCTCTTGTGAGTGGAAGGATATAAAAGTTCTCTTGTGATTATCAATATACGTATAAAGAAAAAAGATTTTTTTATCAAAAAGTCTTATCAGAATGGCTTCATCGTATCATTAATGGTTTTAAAAAATACAGAGCCACTGCTATTTTGAAAGTTGTCTTTTCCAAACTATTTTACTAACTTATTTGTCACTGTGTTAAAAAGAGATCTGATTAAATATTTTAATATTCTAATAAAACTCTTAAGAATATCTTTAAATGAAAACTGTTACAATAGAATTTGCTCTTTCACCTTGTAAAAAAGTGAAGTGCTTAAATATATACATTTATAAAAATTAACATTATGAATATATTTATATTTTAATTTACAATGAAAAAATATATTCCAAAACTGAAAAATATAATATTTGTGTAAATGTGGAAAAGTTTGAATAGGATGATATATTGACTATGTTTTAAATTTTAGTCACATTCTATTCTGATGAGAATTTTTATTGTGTTAAAAAACTTGTTTTTTAAAAATAAACTGGTTTGTCATAAAATACTGTGCATAATCACAGTATTTATTTCCTAAGACTATTGCAAATGTGTAGACTTACTTTCACTGCTAAGGAAAATCACTTAATACTTGCAAAAATCCATAATACATTTACAGCCTGACATTTTAAGGAATCACCTTCATTGTTGAAAGTAATATACTCTTAGGGTGGGATATTAATGTTCTAATAAGCATGCAATTATATTAAGGTAGTGATAACAACGGTATTAGAAAGATAATTTTGATTTCATTGGGAATCTTAGGTTCTCTAGTATAATTTACTAGAAAAAATTAGTTTTCTTCCGGTACTGCTGAAGTTTCTTTGTGGTACGCAGTATCTTTCTAAAACAGAAGAAATGAATGAAAAATTAAAACGTGTAATCTACTTATAAGGGGATTGTATAAAATTCTTAGACTGTCCATTCTATTCTAATACTGAGCTTTATGATATTATTGTTGATTATAGTTTTAGTTATTCTTAGGAAAATGTGATGTTATAAAAACAAAATCTCTTATTGGTTACACAGTTTTGCTCTGATGCTTCTCTAAAGGAGCATGCAATCACCCCATCTTCAACAAAAAGGGACTTTAAAGGAAAATCAACGCAAGAGTCTATAAGTTATGTTTTGCCTGTTGACTAACAATCTTGGTAAAAGTGTAAAAGTGAAACAAAACTCTTACTATGGTGTATAGTTAATGATCTCTAGAAACAGCATTATTTAAAATGCTCATAAGTAAATTAGGGCCTAGATTTTAAACTCTTGCAGCAGTTAAATTTATACCTGAGCTCTGATCTCTCATTGTTATTTCTAAATCCTAAAATGCTTTACTTTTTATGTGTAACCTAATAGCTCCCTAGAATTTTTAAGGGTCTGTATGATACTTGGAATTCAAAACTAAAGGTGATGAAAAAACAACATTAATTCTAAAAGACCACCCCAAATAAGAAGCTAAAAGAATCACACTTCAATTAAAAGGTAAATGGGGCTAATTTAAAGACTAAGGAGAATCAGGATACAAGGAAAAAGGTAATATTATCAGTATTTTAAAACCTTACGTACTATGGGGACCAGAAAGAAGAAATTTATTTTGTTAAGAAAATTCTTTCAATTTCTGTGGAGCACTATCTAATTTAACCTGACTAGTCAGTTTATTTAATTGGCGTAACTAGCATGGAAGCTAAAAGAGTGAATGAGATTGTAATATTCCATACAGAGTTGTTTTAATACCCTGATGCATAAGATAAAGAGGTATTTTCAAAGTCCCCCTAAGAACTGGAGAGAACGTAGAAATCTTAAACTTCTTCACCTGGGAAATTCCTACTGCTGTCTCAAACAATAGGAGCTCCCAATTTATTGAAATGGTAGAACTCTGCAAGATAAACCTTTGAAAAAGAAACATGCTAGTAAGCTGAGCCCGCGATCAAAGTTTTTCAGCCCATTAATGTTTATTAACGAAGGAACCTGTGCTCAGCTCCACCCCAATTATTCATTAGCACCCTGATATTATAAAACACTAGAATTTCTGCAGAACAAGGTGGCAGTTTTGGGCCAGAAGGCCACTGAGCTTCATTGCTTGCACAACCAATAAAACTCTTTTTCTCTTTGAAACCCCCTTGTCTCGGGAATTGGCTTTAAAGATGCATCAGGAGGAAGGAACACACTTTTACTCAGTATCAAAATAGGTTTTTTGTTTTTTCAGTTTTGAAGTCTAAACATAGGTCTTAGAGCACCACCGTGCCCCCTTACTAACCTAACCGAGCATATTTATGGAACCCTGTGTAGCCAAGAACTAACTGCAGGTACCTACTAACCATTTTACGTACAGGAAAGTTCTGAACTGTAAATCAAGTGCCCTCCCTTGTACATGCAAAGAACAGCCTCATGATAATCTTGTGATGCTGTGTCTACCCCCTTACCCTGTGTTTTTTGTTTTTATTTGTACCATAATAGTTTTATGATCCTGCTAACAATCTCTCATGTTTATTAATAAACATGTCATACCGTCCAAGTTCTTGTTTTTCTTCTCCTAGATAAAGCCAGTTTCAGCCAGAATTGGCAATAGCACTGGACCATAGTCTATTGTAACCTTCCCTTCATTTTAATGCTAAAAATCATCCCCATCATCATGTCAAGGCCGCCATTTTTATACATGTGTCCTTTATGACTAAGCCAGTAACTGGTGTGTGCAGGCTCAACCAAATCCCACTCCAGATCTGTCACCTCAGACCACTGTGTTCATTATCATAGCCCACCTTTACCAGAATGCTATAAGACCCTCAGAGTCTCTCCAGTTCCGGAAGGCAGGCCTGAGGCTTTGCCTCCTTCCCCCTTACACAGCAGTACTGTAAGAAAACTCTTTCTCTCTTTGATACCCTGATATCGCAGGATTATTTTATTGTGTGCATTGATCAGCAAACCTGGCCCAGCAACAACTGTAAAATTAGATTGAAAATAATATTTGTGTATGAAGGAAACATGCCTTCATGTGACCACATTTACTGGACAAATTGTCTTATTTAAAAAAAAAAATGCTTATGAGTTGTTTTTAGAGTTTCCCAAAAGGTGTGGTCAATAAACTTACAGTAAAATTGATTGTTGTCATTCATTTAAGGCAGGGGTTCTTAACCTTTTTTGTTCCATGGACCCCTTTCCAGTCAGATGAAAATCGTGGCCTCCCTACTAAGTCCACACTATACTGTGTATTATTTAATAAATATATCACACCTGCACCAACACGTCCCCACAAGAATGTTTTTTTGCATTTCAATTCAATCTCATGGACCTCTTGTTAAGACCCCCGATTTAAGGATTACATTACTAGCCAAAACATTTATCTCTCAACAACAGCTTCTCAAAGCTGGATTCAAAAATTAGAATGACCTGAGGCAATATTTAAACATTCATTTGGCTGAGATCCTCCTGTTAGGATTTTAACTTCAATTATCTGGAGTATCTCTGCATAGGTGATAGAACAAACACTGAAAAGCCAGCAGGGGCACAAACGTTCTGAACATCACAATTAACACACTTGGCCTAATTGGCCTACATAGTACAGTGTATACAATGACAAAAAAAGTACCATTTTTCAAGTGCACATGGAAAGTTTACCAAACTTAAGCAGTAGTGACTCATAAAAAAGCTTCAACAAAGTTTAAAATATGGAAATAACTCAAAGTTTGTTCTTTAACTATGAAATTAAGATGAAAGTTGGCAACAAAACTAACTAGAAAAAAGGTCTACTGACTGAAAATTAAACAATGCAATTATGAATAAATAAATGGTCAAAAATGAAATCAACATGGAAATTAGAAAGTTATTGAAATGAATTATAGTAAAGATATGATCATTAAAGCAATGTTGCAAGGGATACTTGTAGCTTGGAATGAATATATTAGAAAGAGGAAAGCCTGAAAAATCTATCACTCAAGTTTCCATCTCAAGAAGAAAAACTTAAAGAAAGTAGGAAGGAATAACAAAGATAATAAAAATCAATGAAAAAAGTGTAGAATAGAGAAAATAAAGCCAATAGGTGGAACTTTGAAAAGATTAATGTATTTCATAAGTTCTTAACAACATAGATCAAGGAAAAAGAGCAAACATAAATAACAACAATGAAAGTGGAAAGGGGATATAAATGCTCTCTCTATATTAATAAAAGAACATTATTAGTGATTTTAAGTAAACATTTGATAATTTGGATGAAATTAACACATTTCTTAACAAATACAATTATCAAAGTTGAGATGACATAATTTCTCATGATTGATACATCTGTTAAAGAAATTGAATCAGTATTTTTTTTTTAAAGTTCCCCAAAAGAAACCCCCAGACCAGATGGCTTTAAAAGTGAATTCTTCCAAACATTAAAGAAAGAAATAACCCCAATCTTGCACAAAATCTTCCCGAGAAAAGAAAAAAGAATGTAACATTTCCCTTTTTATAAAGAGAGCATAATAATGATTCTAAATCCCACCAAGGACATTCAAGAAAGGGGGAAAAATCATATTAAAAGTTGCCCAAAAGGATGATTTGACTAAAATTCAATACCTCTGCCTGAAAAATCTTTTAGTAAATGAAGACAAAACATAAAAAGGTTTAAATGACAAGAAATAGCTACAGAAAGCCAATACTGAAAATACATTCAGTAATTAAAAAAAAACACACAAAAAAAAAAACAGTAGGAAGAAGGTGAGGATTCTCACTGTTACTGTAATTTAATACTGTAGTGGCGAGCTTGAACACTGGGGAAAAAATGTCATAAAGAGTATAAGGTTTGAAAAGAAAGAAAGAAATATAACTTATTTTCTTGGAGCTAACATGACAATGCTGAAACATTCTATGAAAGACTAAAGAAGTCAGTTTAAAAATTTATCACTAGATGCAAATTCATTATGAAAATTAAAATTAATTTTATTTTTACCAGCAATACAACAGCATTGCAAATTTAAGAAGTGATACCATTTGCACAGCAATAAAAATAATCAAATATCTAGAAATAATTTAAAAAAATTTCATTCTGAAAACTCTAAAATACTGAAATTAATGAAGACAAATAAATGGAGTGATTGACTATGTTTATGGTTTTGAGGCTCATTTGTAAAGAGGTCAAGTCTCCCCAAATGTATGTATATAGTAGCAACACTGATCAAAATATCAGAAAACTTTTTTTATGGAAGTTGATAAACATTATAAAGTCATGAATTGGCAAAATTCCAAGAAAAGGCAAGGTAATCTTAAAACAAAAGAACAAAACTAGAATTATAATTTCAAATTCTAATATAAACGTATAGTAAATAAAACAGAGTGGTTCTGATATAATAATAGAAAAACCAACCATGGAACAAAATACAGATTCCAGCAGCACACAAAACCATATAAGACTCCCTAATTTATTGAAATAGTGACATTTCAGTGAAGTTGGAAAACAATTGTCTTTTCAATACATGTCAATTGGATATCCATTTAAGGAAAAGAAAGTATCTTTACCTTTCTTTCACACTGTACGCAAAGGTGAAATCCAGATGGATTACAGATCTAATGTATAAGAAAAAATAATAAAGGTTTGGGAAGGAAATAGAGAACAACTTTTTGTCTTTGGAACAAGTAATTTCATAAACAGGATCCATAACATGAAAAAAGACTAATCAAATTAAACTAAAATTAAGAACTTCAGTTCACCAAAAGACACCAGTAAGAGTACGAAAATTCAGTCTTTGGAATGGAATAAGATATTCACAATTCTTATATCCAATAAAGATCTCATAGCCAGATTATATGGAGAAAATCTAAAAATCAAAGAAATACAGGTAACCAGTTTTTTTAAATGGACAAAAGACTTGGATATTTTGCAAAAGAGAATATACAAAAGGCCAGAATTATGGGCTGAATTGTGTCCACCCAAAATAGATATATTGAGGTCCCCATCCCCAGTGTCTTAGAATGTGACCTTATTTGGAAATAGCATCATTCTAAATTAGATTAGTTAAGTTAAAATGAGGTCATATTGAAGTATGGTAGGTGCTTAATTCAACATGAATTGTGTCCTTAGAGGAAGAGGAAATTTGGGTACAGATAGAGAAGAAGGCCATGTGACACAAGAAGAAATTGAGTTATACAACATGACAGAGTATACCAAGGATTGTCAGCAAGCCACCATGAGAACCCTACAAACTTCAGAGGATCCATGGCCCTGCAGACTTTTTTTTTTTTTTTTTTTGAGGCACAGGGGCTGGGGATTGAACCAGGGCCCTTGTATGTGGGAAACGAACTCAACCCTCGAACCATATCAGCTGACCTGAGTTGTTTTTTTCCCCACTTATTTGCTTGTTGTTTGTTCTGTTTTGTTTTTAGGAGGCACCAGGAACCTAACCCGGTACCCCCCCATGTGGGAAGCAGGAGCTCAACCACTTTAGCCACATCTGCTCCCCATTTATCTTGATTTCAGATTTCTAGTTTCCAGAACTGTGAGACAATACATTTTTGTTGTTTAAAGCAACTCAATTTGTGGTACTTTGTTACATTAGCCATTGGAAACTAAGACTCTAATAAACTTAAGAAATGTGAAAAATTACTGGTTATCAGGGAAATGCAATTTATGGCCACAGTTTGATACTACTATATACTCACCAGATGACTTAAATAAAAAAAAAAAAAAAAAAAAAAGGAGACCATATCAAATATTGGCAAGGATATGGAGCAACCAAAACTCAAATACACTGCTAGTAGAAGATAAATTGGTAAAGCTACTTTACAAAAACTTGTGGCAGTATAATAGTTTGGCAGATAGAGAAATATATAGATAATATAGAAAGAGACGATATACATATATATCATATATATCATATATATATATGATATATATATAATGTTCCACATGTTGAAAATAAATGATTTATAATGGGAAGGGGATTGAAAATTAAATACAAACTAAAAGAAATGAGTCCAACGGTGCCATTAGAATGAGAATGGGAACAAAATTTTAAAAAGCAAACTGAAATAAATGAGTCAAATTGTTTTTAAAATATTATAAACATGCTAACAGAGGGGAGGAAGTGAAAGAACTAGCCAAAGTTACTTATGAACACATTATTTAACTCTCTATTTCATGCCTAGGAAGTATGCACTGGGCTAAAAATTCAACACTTTTAACTAGGTTTGATTATTGTAAAGTAGGGACAAAGCAATTCTAGAGATGTATGGTGGAATTTAAATGAGTAAATGTATATTGCTTTGGGGTCAAAGTTTTTACCACAAAAGAACGGGCATGCAAATACGGATTGGGGGAAGGCAAAAAACACTGCGGGAAAGAATCGGAGTGGGAAGTACTGGAATACACTCATAATTTTAAAAATACATAAATATTTATACTTATACACACATACATATGTAAACATATGTAGACATATGTACTTCATGTGGTCTGTATATATGTGTTCATGTATATGTTTTTATGTGTGTGTATAATGGGTGTATATATATACATATATACAGATTCCTAGCTCTGTTCAATGAAAGGGCCAGTAGACACTGTGGTAGGTTGAATTATGATTACCCCAGATAAATACATGTTTTTAATCTTAATCCATTCTTGTGGGTATGAACCCATTGTAAAAAGGACCTTTTGAAAATTTTATGTTTAGTTAAGTTGCAACCCAATTGAATGATGTTGGGCCTTAATCCTATTACTGGAGACTTTAAGAAGATAAAGCCATAAGAAGGAGCAGAAGCTGGAAGTGAACAGAACTTGGAAGAGAAAGGAGAAGACATTGCCATTCAGAAAAGCCAAGGACCCAAGGATTGTTGGAAACTAGCTCCAGATACCACAGTCTTTAGGGAGAAAACTTACCTTGCTGATGACTCAAATTTGGTCTTCTTCTAGCCTGAAAACTGCAGGCCAATAAATCACTATTGCTTAAGCCAATCCACTGTATAGAATTCACTTTTGCAGCTGGGTAAGGAAGACAGACACTGTTGTCAGTTGAATTATGTACCCCAGGGGGGAAAAGTACACAAAAACATGTTCTTCATCTGAGTCTATTTCCTGTGGGTGTGAACCAATTGTAAACAGTACCTTTTGAATATATACTTTTTAAGTAAAATGTGGCCAAATGAATCCTATTGCCAGATGGGTCTTAATCCCATTACTTGAGGCCTTATAGAGAGAAAACCATGGAAAGGAGCTAGACACTGCAAGTCAACGGAAACTGGTGGAAAAGGAGAGAACTTTGCCATGTGCTGGGAAAGCAAAGAACCCAAGGATTGCCAGACAGCCAGAACACTACCATCACCAGGAGGATGTAAACCTTCTAGCCTCTGAAACTGTGAACCTATACATTCCCATGTTATTAAGCCAACCTATTATTTGGTATTTGTCTTAGCAGCTTGGAAACTAAGGCAGGCACCCAATATCATTAAGCATAACTAGTGCCCAGATCTTGGTCTGTAATACTATTCCCCAATAAAAGGACTAGGACTCCTTAGAAAAATGGCTGATTCCAGAGCTGGGGCAGAGTAAGTAATAGGTGATTCTGAAACATGATGTTATGCCAAAAAGTAAGCGTGCTCAAAAAGTGATGAGGGCAGTCACAAAAATGTCACAGTAATGTAACTGGAGAGCTACATAAATAAATAAATGGGTGAAATGTATGGGTCCTTGCTTATAGTACAATACTCAGTAACTGGCAAAAGTGGAGGTCATGCTTTAGTTAGAAAATCATTTGGTGACCATCACAGTGAAATTCAGAGTAGCCTAGAATCATCAATTCATTGATGCTAAATTTAAGGGGAAATGTTGTATGTACTGAAGTGTCTCACCACAGACTTGTTATTTTCACCAAAGGGCAAAAATTAGGACTTGTACTGTGGTGGCTTGAAAGTGTATGTATCCCAGAAAATCATGTTCTTAAACCTAATCCATTCCTGTGGGTTTGGAACTATTGCAAATAGGAACTTTTGAAGAGGCTATTCCTATTAAGGTGTGACCCACCTCATTTAGGGTGGGTTTTAATCCTATTACTGGAGTCCTATATAAGAAAATGAAATTCAGACAAAGAGCATGCCACAGAAGCAGGAAGCTGAAAGCAAGGACACCTGGAAGAAAAGGGAGAGATCAGCAGATGCTGCCATGTGCCTTGCCATGTGACAGGAGTCCAGAATTTCTGACAACTGGTCTTTGGGAAGAAAGCATCACCTGATGATATCTTGATTTGAATATTTTTCTCAGCCTAAAAGCTATAAGCTTGTAAGATAATAAATTCCCATTGTAAAAGCCAACACATCTCCTGTGAGCAGCTTAGCAAACTAAATTATATACAGTGGAGAAACTGGACAGTCAAAACAGCATTACTAATGAGGAACATGTGCTGCCAGATGTCATGTCATGAGGACAAACCATCACCTAGGTAGTACTGTGGGCAAGAATGTATAGCCTTAAAGCAATCATGAGGAAACACCAGACAGACCCTTAGTGAGTAATGTTCTATCAATAAATAAAATAAAAGGGTAAGCCATGTACTCTTCAAAATTACCAGTGACATAAAAGACAGGGAAAAATAATGGCTGGGAAAAGCTTTCAGATTAAAGGAGACTAAAAGGGCATGATAACCAAATACAATACCTAGTCTCTTGTCTTAGTTTGCTAAAGATTGCCAATGCAAAATATGAGAAATGGGTTGGCTTTTATGATGGGAATTTATTAGGTTAAAAGCTTACAGTTATGAGGCTGTGAAAATGTCCTAATCAAAGCAACACCTGAGATGCTGTCCCATCAAAGGTCGGCTTCTGGCAATCCTGAATTCCTAACACGTGGCAAGGCACAATGGCTCACTGTGGGTGATCAGGCACATGGCAGGGTATAATGGTGGCGCTTCGAGTCTCTGGAGCTCAGCTGTGGGCAATCAGGTGCTCGTGGGCCATCAGGTATATGAGTCATCTCTCTCCTCTCTTCCTGCGTCATTTCTTTCAGCCTCTCAGGGCTTCTTTCTGTGCCTCTGCTCTGCTGATTCCAGTCTCAGGATTCTTCTGTCTCTGACGCTTTTCTCTATGTCTTTCTGCTTTCAGTCCTCCATTTATAAAGCACTCCAGCTAGAGTACCAAGGCCCAGTCTGGGTCATGACACACAGAAGCACTCCAATCAAAGGTCCCCAAATAAATCCAGTAAAATCAGTGGGTCCCATACCCATAGGAATGGATTAGCTCCAAGAACATGACCTCTTCTGGAATCCACAAAAAGCTTCAAACTCTCACACCCCTGAAGTGGAAAAAATTATTTGGTCAATTGACAAAATTAGAATATGAATGGAATGAATGAATGATTAAATAAAATGTGTTATTGTTAAATTTATTGAAGTTGATATGAGGTACTGAAAGAGAATATCTCTATATTTTAAAAATATACCCTTAAATTTTCAGGGGTGAAGTATTATGGAGTATATAAATAAATCTTGTTTTTCCCCAGGAAAATTACATATACCTATATATACGGTTATATTTGTATATATGTATATAGATAGATTGATACACAAAGGAAGAGAATAAACAAAGGGATAAAATGAGTAAAATGAGTAAAATGTATAGTATATTCTTTGGGTTCTTCAGTTTTGCAATTTTGTTGGGTGTTTAAAATTATTTCGAAATGAAAAGATTTTTAAAAATTCTGTCACCAGAATACTCATAGCATCACTGCTCATGATAGCAAAAAATTGCTAACTACAAAAATATTCATCCATAATCAAATGGCAAATAACTTTTGGTATGGTGGCAAAATGGAAAACCAAACAACAATAAGAATAAACAATTTAAACTGCATGCAAACATATAGAAGAATTTCTCCCCCCAAATCACAAAAATGCTGGATACAAGAGCATTTTTTTATCCCATTTATATGAATCCATTTATATTTATGAGAAACTGGGAAAATTTAATCTATGATAGATTTCAGAATATTGGTTACTCTTGTGAGTTGCTTCTGGGGACTTGCAAAACTCTGTTTTCTGATTTAGATTGCTGGTTACTAGGTTATGACAGCTTGTGAAAATTTATCACTAGGTACACTAGGTATACGTAAGAAATGTATGCTTTTCTTTTAAAAATACCATGGGCCATTAAAATTTAAAATTAAAGCAAAGCTCTCTGAGGTGGATCCCAGGGAAATGCAGGCACCATTATCAGTCACTGAGACAGTGAGTCAGGGCCTACGCGGCTGGAGGTGGACTGATCACCCTTAGGAGCTTCAGCTCTTCATTTGGCTTTTGTATGCCCTAAAAAGAACATTCTCTAGGTGAAAAAAAGGCTGAGAAATCTCATGGGTTTAGCATTTTTTCCAAATGTTTTCTGCAGTTTATAAGTGCTCCCTAAATCATTTTGGAGCAGAATATTCAGAATATAAAAGTGTATGTATTCTCATCAGAATGGCATTTTTTGTTGTTGTTTTTGTTCCCTCTTCTTTCTGTTGCAGCTTTCAATCACTTCACTGAGTTCTAGGCCAATTTTCTATATTCATCTAAAATAGTTGCAGAAATTTAAGTTAACAGTTTTCGAATTTATACTTCCTTTCATGTGGCAACCACTATATAACAATCTGCCTGCTCTGAGGCCTTCTGTTTTACCCATTATAATATGAACTTGAGATCAAGACACTGTCTTTGACCCATGATTGTTATATGTGAATGGGTGTTTGTGTGTGTGCATGTGTGTGTCTGTGTGTACATTTATGGCTTACTCTGTTTCCAACTGAATTCTATTTGACTTATTGTTAACTAGAGTCTTAGTTGGAGGGAAGCTCTTACAATTCTCGAAAGTCTGGGGTAGAGGCTAAAAGAACCCAGTTCTGAGTCCCAACTATATGTTCTGATTCTTTCCTGGCTCTCTGAGTCTCATTCCTTGCTCTCTCTCTGCACCATCTTATGCAAATAATATTTTCATATTATTACAAAGCTAAAATTCTTTTTAACTTCTTCTGCCAGATGGTCTCACACTCAGCATATGTTTCCTTGGCAATTTCTGTGCTGTCAAACTCTTCCTCTCAAGTCAGCAACCAGCCAAGCACAGGTGATGTTACAGTTTTGGCTTTTACCCTTAACACTTCAAGAATAGGCCCTGGAAGCTTACGTAACTTGTCTGTGTTTCCCAAGCTCTCAGACATTTTATAATGTAATATTTCTTTCCTATCTTCAATCCAACAGTTAAATACCTCATCTTTCAAAACTCATTCTGCTCCTCCTATAAAAGTCCTTAGTTTTCTATACCTGGTAGAATTCAGACTGGGCTGTGTGTAGAAAAGTTAACAAAGCAGGCCTAAATGCTATTCTTAGAAAAGCTTGCTTTCAGAGTTGGTCCTTGGCTAGCACCCAGGCACTTAGAATTTGAAAGGGTTCCCACCTTTCCCAAAACTTACTGTGCCTAAACTTTTGTATATTCAATGTGATTCATACTTAGCACCTGCTTTCCTTCTGACAGTCTGGAATTTTAATACGGGCTAGGCAGAGGTTTCTTTGTGACCAACCCCCAATAAAAACCCTAGGTGTTGCCCCTCTAATGATCTTCTCTGGTAACTCACTGCTGAAGGAATTTAGTATATACTCTCTGACGCCAGTGGAAGATAACTCTTGGAAGCTTGCACCTGGTTTCCTCTGGAAAGTCCCCAGGCACCTTTTCCCTTTCCTTACTTTTCTTTGTAATTTTTCAGTGTAAAAAATCATAGCTACAATTATGACTCTATGCTGAATACTGTGAAGGCTTCTAGTGAAAAAATGAACTGAACCCAAGAGTGGCCATGGGAACTCCTGAGACAGCCTGAATAACGTGCTCTATCCTTTATTCCAGCATTCCAGCTCTAAAACCTCATGCTTCCTATGCCAGCTCTGCTGCTTTGGGTCCTCCCCCAGCTTCATGATATTGATCAAGATCCCACTGTCCTTTCTCTGAAGCAAATCTATTCTTTTATTATTATTTTTTAAAATTTCTCCCCACCCCCTCATTGTTTGTATTTGCTGTGTCTGCTTGTTGTGTGCTGGTCTTCTTTTACAGGAGGCGCCAGGAACCGAACCCCGGGACCTCTGATGTGGGAGGGAGGCGCCAATAGCCTGAGTCACCTCTGCTCCCTAAATCTATTCTTTCAAACAGTTATGTGTCAGATAATCCATGCATAAAACCATTGTGAGCTGACTGGCTCTGGATGTCTTCTACAGGGCCTTGTATAATAACACCACATAGCAAAGCAAAAGACTTACTCTTTTTCAATTATTCATCTTCAAAATATGACCCATCAATCGACAAAGCTCTAGAGCCGAGATTACTGCCCTTCTCCACAACACCACCTTCCTGAGAGGGTGCCTTTTATGCTTTGTCATTTAATTAAAAGTTTAATTGCCATGGTGTCTAGGAACTGACTTTATAATATGCTTTGATTCAAACTCAGATCTGTGGTATACTTAGATTCACGCTTTGATTTACCTATTGCATTTCAATTCAATTCCTCTATAGACCTGTAACACAAATATATAACAATGTTTAAAAGGAAACAAAGGATAATCCTATATCAGAAAGTCTTTATTAGATAACCAGATTCACTCTCTGTCTCTGTTTCTCTGTATCTGTTTGTGTTTCTCTTTCATGACTCATAGATGTTGCAATAACATTCTTAAATTTTCCTTTGATACTCTCAGTCCACATCTAAACTCAACTTGGATAAATACAAGGAAGTTCGTTCTCTATAATACTTTTTTCTCTTCCCCCATTGTCTCAAACCTTTCTGCCCAATATTTGCAATAGGGTCCTGTTGCTTCTTCCTTTATGCCTCTGATTCAGGCTGTTTTTCATTTGGCTTTTTTATGTTTTCCTTCCATGGAACCAGATGTTGGGGGTAGAAGTATATTATTTTCCTGCATAGGGGGATAGGAAATAAAGGAACACTATCCTTCACAAACTTTCCAATGTTTATGTTGATCAAATCACACCATTAACACACAGTGTTTAAATTACTATCTATCTTCATGAAACACCTTTTAAAAAAAATCCTCTATACCTGGCATCTCATATCAAAATCTGCATATCAGTTATGTACTTGATATCTCTGTTTGGTTGGTTTGAAAGTAGCTCAAACTTAACATGTCCCAAAGTGAAGTTATGATTGTCCAATTTTTCACAATATGATCCTTCTTCAGTGTACCTGCATCCTTCCATTTAAACAAGCTCGACAGCTAGAATATGTGCTTGACAACTTCCTTTCTCGATCCCCCAGTAATCAATCTTTTACCAAGTTCTGCCAATTTTACTTCAGAATTTTATCCACATTATCTTCTTCTTTCTGCTTTTCTCCACCATAAATATAATTTTCATCTGGAAAATTGCACAAAGGCCTGGGGTCAAACTCCCAGTTTGGCTACTGTTTTTGTTTGCCAAAGGGCTACCAATTCAAAGTACCAGAAATTGGTTGGTTTTTATAAAAGGGATTTATTTGGGGATAGAAACTTACAGTTCCAAGGCCATGAGTGGTTCAAATCAGGGCACCATAAGAGGTGCTTTCTCATCAAAGTCAACTACCACATGGCAAAACAAGTTGGCCATCTATCTCTGCTAGGTCTCTGCCTTTCTGCAGCTGTAGGCAAACTTTGCATAGGGCTTGTCTCTTACTGGGCCTCTCTGTCTGAGTTTCAGCTCTTTGAACCTCTCCCACATGGCAAGATCAAATATGGCGGCTTCTTTTTCCTGTGTCTGTCTATCTCCCTGTTTCTCTAAGTTTATTTCAGACCAAGAAAAGGGGCAGAGACTCAACTTGAGTCATGTTTCACTAATGTAATCCTGTCAAAATGTTCTCACACCCACAGGAATGAATTAGTTCTCTTTTTGGGATTTTTAAAAGAATTTCAAATTGCCACAGCCCACTTACTGGATATGTGATTTTAGGCACGAAACTGTGTTCCCCTTCCTTTGACAATTACAAGTTGCCTGACTTTGGACCTGATGCTTACCCCCAGTTCCTCAACTCCAAAGTTGGAATAAATATGCTCTTAAATTATCATTTTCATCTAGTCTTGCCCCATCAAATCCATTCTCCATTCATTACATCACTTCACATACTATTTATCTTGAAATACAAATCTGATCACATCAACAATTTCCCACTAATGTTCTCTTCCGTCCTATTGGCTTCAGAACACAAGCCACACCCTTAAATGACCCATAAACCATTGCAGGTCAGAGCCTGCAAATACCTCATCCTCACTTCTCTTCTGCACTCTTTCTGCCTTCCAGCCCTTCTATTTTCAATTCCTCAAACTCCCCATTTCCCGTTTTAGGCAGGGCCTTTACACAAGCAAATGTGTATGCTACAACACCTTTCCAGAACTTTATCAGGTTAATTCTTAATCTCCTTCATTTCTCAGATCTGTCATTGTTTCCTTTGAGATGGCTTCCATGATTGCTATGACCAATCATATCCTACTATTAAGGCTCTAATGATGTGTTTCATCTTTCTTTTATTTGGCTTGTAATTTTGTATTTATTTTTGTTTGACTATCTCCTTACCATTTCAGTCACTAAAGTGTGGACTTCTTGAGGGCGAATGAAACATCTGCTTTTACATCATTGAATTCTCAATACCAAGTATATATCCAACTCAGAATTGGTTCTTACATAAACATTTGATGAATGAGTGAATGAGTGGACTATCCTATTTTATCATTATTCTGAAAAGTGTTTAATTTTCTCTTTACTTCTCAGCTTTTTGAAAGACTTCATTCTGTTGTCATAACATGGGATTTTCCAGGGACCCAGACACAGAGATGAGTATGGAGACCATCTTGCAATATATGTATGTGAAGAGAGAAAGAGAGAGATTGAAAGAGAGAAAAAATATTTACTAAATATTTTAATTTACATCACATTGAAATTAATCTTAATTTTAGAAAAAGCAGTTATTTGAAATCCTTAGATTTTTAAAGTGATTCCTGGAACTTAGAATCACTTTCTCCAAAATACTTCTTTGATAACTTCTCTTAACTGCTTCGGAAGTGTATGTATCTTATTAGTATTTTTATTCTTTTCAGTAGTCAGGTTTTATTCTGAAGTAATAGTCAACTTGTTTTCCTCTCCTTGGCAGACAGTGAATGGTGCTTAATGTTATCAAAGTAAGAAATCCAAATCTTAAGAATTCTGCTGTTCAATTATCTTTGAGATGTGATAACTGTCTCATCACTTGAAAATTTTCTATCTTTTGTTTTTTTTCTCCTGTATACTCCCAAATCTTAACTCTAACTTTATTCAAAAGTGCTTATTTCTCAGTCTCAGCTGATCTCCCTTTCTTACACTCTTCTCCTCTACTTCACAATTTAGCAGGTTTTACTTTTGTTTTCTTTTCTTTTCTTTCATTTTGATCTTATGACCGACTTTGCTGCTTTAGTACATGGTGAACAATTATAGACTTGAGCCTCTGAGGTAGAATTTAATGCTGAAAACATTAATATATAAATATAAAATATCATAATAGAATATACATTTATATATCATAGTATACAAATATATATATATATATATATTTATATATCATAGTATACTATATATATTT
>JAQZBX010025758.1:0-29338 GCA_029593785.1 Cabassous unicinctus | reverse complement strand
ATTTGTTACATTGTGCCATTGATCACCATCATATCCATTCTCTGTTTATATATGTTTACAATTTCTTCAGTATATTCTCCCAGTGTCTACTTAATATCCTTAATCTCTTACTTCACTTCATTAAGTTGTTTCTTTTTTTTTTTAAAGGTTTATTTATTTATTTATCCCCCCCACCTTGCTGCTTGTGCTTGCTGTGTCCATTCGCTGTGTGGCTTCTCCATGTCTGCTTATCTTCCCTTTGCTGTGAGGTCCCACTGCATCAGCCCCTCGCGCCATGCAGGCCGGCCTGCCCTCACAAGGAGGCCCCAGGAAGTGAACCCGGGGCCTCCCATATGGTAAATGGGGGCTCTATCGATTGTGCCACTCCCGCTTCCATTAAGTTGTTTCTTGATATTTGTTTGGAAAGCTTTGATCAATTGTTCAATATTCTGCATCTCTTCCTGGTTTGTAGTTTGTTCATTCAACTGGTCCATGTCTTTCTGTTTCTCAGTGTGGTTTGTAATTTTTTGTTGCCCTCTTGTCTTCATTTTATTTTGATGGATTATTCAGTTGATTAGCTTTTGTCTCTGCTCTAGAGTTTTATTTAGCTGGTGGTTCTGTGTGTGTCTGTTAAGTTTTCTTTTTGGCACTTTGTTCTTCATATTTTATTTCCTTGCTTCTTTCTATGTTCCTTTGAAGGCAAATGATTAGGACCAGATTAATTGAAAGATGTGCGAAAGGAAAAAGGATAATAGTAATATTGATAAAAGTTAGAAATGGAGTCATAAAACACTTAGTAAAATCAATATTTAACTCATTTAGGCAGTGCAGAGCAATAGGAAAAGAAGTGGAGTACCGACAATGGACTGGGAAACAAAATAGAGGAAAATATATATAAATATTTAGAAGGCCAGAATGATGAGGAGGGAGAGAAAGAGTAAAGAAATGGCTGAAAGGAAAAAGTTAATATTAATAAAAAAAGAAGAAAACAGAATAGATAGAATAGAAATTGACACCCTTAATTTGTGAGCTCATGAAAAAATGTGGTATGTAAGAACAACAGAATGCAGAAGGCAGAAAGATGAAAGAAGGGAAAGAGGTAGCATTGGGAGAGAAAATCAATATTGATATAGAATGGGAAATCATGGAAGAAGAAGAACTGCAAAGAAGAGACAAGCCAGTGGCACCTAATTTAAGAAGAAGAAAAAAGAAAAAAGAAATGAAAAGAAGAAAGAAGGGGGAGAGGAAAGAGGAAGGAAAAGCAAGAGACAACAAATAAGCAAAGAAAATCCAGACAACCACATAAAGAAGCAGTCAAACAAAGCTAATGAAAAAGAGTGTTCCTTCTTCGCCCCTTGTGGAGTCTCTCAGCCGTCTTGTGTTCATCAATCAATTACCCTGCAAGTTTCTATCTGCAAGTTTTGAGGCAGATTTTAGAGACTAAACTGTTAGAAAAAAAACGTTCTTTTTTTTTTTTTTTGAGAAATAGGGGCGCCAAAGAAGACCTCTTCTAGACCACCCGCTCAACAGAGGGGACCCTAAATAGGCTTGTGGAAACTAATCTAGCACTTCCCACTTCTTGGCCTGCCCATGGGAGCTGAAGATCTGATGCTGGTCAGGGCAGAGTGATAAAATTGGCTGACTCTGTCCCCTCCAGAGCCAAGCCTCAGTATCCCTGGGCTGTTAGGTAAACCACACTTCTTCAGCAGATTCACCTCTCCCCTCAGCCTGGTGTTGCTTCAAGCCAACTTATTTGTTCTCCAAAGCTGTGAGGGGTTTCATGCAAACAAACCCACAGAAAATAAACCTCTCTCCACCTTTTGTTAGTACCCTCCCACTCTCAGAGAACGCTTCCTCTCACCAGGTTACCAGTGGGAATTGGGGTATATCCCTGGGCAGCTAGGTAAGTCAGCCTTCCTCATCACATTCGCCACTTCCCTTAGCCTGGTGATACTTCAAGCCAGCTATTTTGTTCCCCAAAGCTGCAAGTGGTTCCAGGCAGCCAAATCCACAGAAAGGAAACCCCTCCCAATCCTCCACCAGAACCCTCCCACTCTCAGATAATGTAAGGAACCTAAGTATTAATAAGGCTGCTTTCACAGCATGTAGTTCGGAACTTCCTTCTCTCTAGGAAAAGTACCATTTTGATGGAAAACTCTCTTTTTATGTAGTTGATAACATCTTCAGTCCTATAACTCAAAAGACACATCTTGAGAAACTCAAATGTTAATCTACTCAAGGCACACCTTGTGTCATTCACTTCCATCTAAACTTTTCTTCCTGGACTTGAGGTACAAATGGCTAAGTTAATCCTAGATCTGATCAATCTCATAATAGTATATATTCTTTTTTCTTTTACTTTTAATAATATATATTCCTAAGTTTCTTAGTTGATTTCCAAATATATTGTGGTGACATATTGAACTCAGTGTTGAGGGAGCTGCATTGTTAGACACTGCATATGGAAGAACAAAGATGATTTAGGACAAACCATTAGGTCAGTTTCATGGTATAGCAGGAAGGGAGTGAAAGACTATAAGACAAAATGCAAGTGAGAGAACCAATACTATTGCAAAAACCAGTAATAACTGAGAAATTCCAGTCTGTTTCTTCTTGTGGTGAGGACCCAATTCCAGATGTGATTTTGGTCAGGGGTTCTTATGTTTTTGAATCAGGGATGAATTAAAGGTCCCTGAACATCATGGGTAATTAGTAAATACGATTTATCGATTTTCATGTTCTTATCTGTACAATGAAGGTAATCATATCATCTTTATTTGCCAGAGAAGACAAGACCTCCAGCATTTTGACACTGGGAAAGAGGACACCTCCCCTTATTTCTCCTGAACACATCTCATGTTACTTTTGTTTATTGGACTGGGTGAAGGGTTTGGCATTCATGACAGGTGGGCCTGAAAGTTGTGGTCAAGACATGAATCTTAAGATTCCTTCTCCATTCTCAGCTTTGTCAACCATCTGCTTGTCTGGTTGTGAGTGAAAATCCAGAGGAAGATAGATGCCAGCTAAAGTATTGATAATGCAACCATAGTTGAGTAGGGAATTCTTTAACTGAAATTCTACTTCTCTTGCCAGAAGATGGTAAGATTTCACCTATTGCTGTGGATATTCCAAGTGTATTCAGGAGCTATTCAAGTATCTGAGCTTAAATTAAGTTTATACAAGACTCTAATAATTATGGTAAATTAGGGACTGAAGAATGAGTAATCTTTCAAGGTAATTGCAAGAGTTGGTTCAAGCTTCCATAAAGATTGTACTCTCTGAAAAGATGACAAATGTTTTCTTTTTCTCACACTTCCCATGGCCTCCTTGGATATGTGTCTATCAAAATTCAAAATCCAGGTATCTTTTTTCCATACAAACAGGATATCAAGTCAGCAAAACAGATGTGCTTTCCCAGTTGGAACAAGGAGAAGTATGGAGAGAAGGGATAGGATTTCCTCAATACCAGATTCAGGTGAGCTTTAAGGACCTGTGCATGAGAAGAGGGGTCTCATGATATAGTAAGTATGTGTTTGAATATTTTAACTCCAGGATGCCATAATTAAATTAAGATTTCTTTAGGTTTACTTACATGACTTATGATTTCTAAAATGTAGCTGTGGATATTGGGGAAATTTTAGTTACATGTGTTTATTCCATATACTTCTCAAGCTTTCTCAAGTGTCATTGGCATTGTGAAATGGATATTCATTTGTTATTGCAAGTAAACCTTCACATGATCCTTGTCCTCGTCCTATTCTTAGAATATTTTCCCTCTTTTTTACCTCCCTGATATCCCAAATTCTTGTTTCTAATATTCTATGACTGAACATTTTTTCTGATTGTAATGTCCTGTAATATTTTCTTTTCCTTAAAGTATTCATTAATTCAATATTTTTTCCTAGCTAATTGTGAATGTGGGAAACAAAGAGATACTTGGAACTTTCCAAAATTTTTGTCCCCATAATTGTAATTCTAACAATTTATTTTGTTTTGTTTTTAAATTACTACAGGGAGAACCAGTACCTTTAAAATATGTGAAATGATAGAAATGATAGACAACTAACCTATCTGTAGGAAAGACACTTCTAAAATCATGGCATTGGTAGCTTAATTTTGTGTACCTTAGTATTCCAAATAGGTGATTATGGATGGAATGAGTTAAGAATTCAGTAAAATCATGAAATTGTAATTAATGTTGGGATTAAGTGATAATCCAGCAAAAATCTGCAACAGTTTTAATTAAGGTAAAAATTAACCTAAACACAAACTCTTACCTGAGTTTATATTAAAAAAAATGAATTGCATAAATGTTTTACATACATAATCTTTGAAACATCATGAAGTTCAAAATTAATCAGATACTTCTGCAATTATATTTTTATAATAGAGAATATCTCTGTGTATGGAGTAGAATAATGTGTTTATGTATCCAACATGGCAAATATTTTAATTGAAAACTATCACTGCTGGATTAGTCTAGGTTTCATATGTATGGAAATGAAGAAATTAATAGTTTTGAACAAATGTTTTAAATTCTCATATTTCATTCCCCACCAGAGATCTCACACCCAAAAGAGTTCCTTTAAATGTAATTATTTGCAAGAAGATTCATCTCACAGATCCACATTGAATGAGCATGCATTCATTCACATGACAAAAAATTATATTTCAGGAAACCACCTCCTACTGTCCTCAGTGATCATTCATCTTTCATCAACATAAACATACTCACCCTGGAAGTAAATCATATGAATGTTCCCAAAGTGCTAAAAATTGTATGCAATGCTCTGACCTCAGACAATACAATGGAATTCAATTGCAGAATAACCCCATGAATGTCATCTATGTGGGAAAGCCTCCAGTCAATATACTCATCTCAAAGCACATGAGTGAACTCACACTGAAAAGAAACCCTATGCACGTCATTTTTCTGAGAAAGCCTTCAGTCCCTCTTCTTCCTTAAAAGAACATGAGAGAATTCTTACTGGAGAGAAACTCCATGAATGTCATCTTTGTTAGAAAGTGTTCAGTCACTCCTTTTCCCTAAAAGAAAATCAGAAAACTCACACTGGAGTGAGACTGTATGCATTTCATATTTGTAGGAAAGTCTTCAGTCACTCCTCTTTCCTTAAAAAAAAAGCAGAGAACTCACACTTAAGAGAGATCATATGAATGTAATTTTTGTGGGTAAGCCTTCATTCACCCCTCTTCCCTAAAACATCATGAGAGAACTCACACTGTAGAGAAACCCTATGAATGTCTTCTATGCAGGAAACTTTGAGTCAACATTCCCATCTTCAATGACATGAGAGAACTCACACTGCATAGAAATACTACAAATGTAGTACTTTTGAAAAAGGCTTCTTCTATCTCTCTTCCATTAAAACACATGAAAGAACTCACACTGGAGATGAACCCTATGAATATCATCAATGTGGGAAAGCAATCAGTAATTATTCTAACCTTAGATGACATGACAACTCTCACTGGAGAGAAGACCTATGAGTTTCATCAATGCTGGAAAGCTTTCAGTCAACAATCCCATCTTCAACAACATGAGAGAACACACCTCAGAGAGAAACACTGAAAGTGTCAATTTATGTATGAAAAACTTCAGTCAATATTCTAATCTTAAACACCAAGAGAGCACTCACACTGTAGAAACACTGCATGAATATTGTTTGTGTAGGAAACCTTTCACCTGTATTTCTGCCCACAGGCAACATTAAGGAATTCATGCTGGACAGAAACCATAATAACTATGTATGGGAAAACCTTAATTTTTCCGGCTTTAGACAATAGGAGATTTTTCAAGTGGAGAGAATCCCTATGAATGTCAACAATTTGAGATAGTCATCAGTCAATATTCTTATTTTAAATGTAACAACTCTCACTGTAAGTGTTTTGCATATTTCAGTTTTCAGCTATAGATCTAACCTTTAAATATACAAGAAAACTCACATTCTGAAGAAACACTGTTTTTAATGTGTTCAGAAATTCCTGTTATCATCCATACTTCTTCAGATAATCTAATAACATTCATACTGGTGGGAAACCATATGTATGTTATGTAGCAAAGCCCTTAATGGATAAATAATATACTATGTGAGAAAAGGCATTGTGTAAACATAATGGAATTGGAGAGGTCTCTTTTACCACATTAATAGGATTATCAGAAAAATCACATGTGAGGAATTCTACACCTGTACAAATTGTGGGGTTGACTTAAACCCTAATTTATCCTTTAAATTAAATGAGTGAACTCCAAAAGAATGATAACACTAGCTATGTAATTAGTGTGCACTACCATTCAGACAAAGCTAAGAATTAATATGCTAAAGGAAACTCAGTTTAAGAATAATCACAGAACATTAAATAAGAGGAAGAAGACTTCATTAGAAGGCTGAAACTCCTTGAGGGATTTCCAGAAAATTTGGTGAAAAATCATGGGAAATCATTTATTCAAAGATTGGGAGATTATGTGCATCAGTAATTTTGTTTCTCTGATAGATATTGTTCAAGGGATTTGGGCAAATGATTGGGTATCTGATGGATGATTTTGTGGATATCAATTGGAAATTTATAGGTTTGGGGATAGAAAAATATATGAAGTCTGTGATTTTGAAATCTTCCTGCAGAAATGAATGTAGTTCTCTGGTTGCCTTTCCTGGGTCAGCGATTAAGTATCTGAAGGGGAGGAACAGATAAGTTCACTTTGTTCCTAATATTAGATGAAACAATACTTCATATCTGTGACTAGAATATTTATCAGTGGGTGTGAGAATCATGCACAGTAGTTCACTGTGTCAGACAGATGTCCAGATCATTCCCATTTCCCATGGCTATTTTCCCACTAGAAAGTATCCAGGAAAAATGCACTGCAATAATCATCTTGTTAATAAAATATCTAATAGATTATAAAACCTTCCATAACAATATGCAATGCCATTATGATGGTTGACATTTAGAAATCTTGTCCATGACATTAATTATTAAAATATTCAGATCCAGAGCATGGAAATATGGAAACTTTGCAGCTAAGTTTTAGAAAAACAAATCAATTTTATTGATGCATATTAGTAAAGAACACAATCCATCCAAAATGTATTGTCAATGATATTTGGCATAATCACATGGTTGTGTTTTCATGACTTGAATCATTATTAGAACAATTTTCATTATTTCAATAATAATATTAAACAAAAAAAAACAGAAAACAAAAATTCATCACCTCTCAATTTCTCTATGATTCTCTTGATGTACACAGCTGCTCTTTTGGATATTTTGCATATTTATTTATTTTAAAAAAGTTTAATTGAGTTATAGATACAAACCTTACAATCTATCCTAAGTATATAATCAATAGGTCTTTGTATAATCAAAATGTTGTGCGATCACCAAAATAGTTTTAGAAAAATTTCTTTACTCCATAAAGAAAAACTCATGGAAACAGATGTGGCTCAAGTGTTTGGGCTCCCATCTACCATTTAGGAGACCCAAAGTTTGATTCCTGGGGTCTCCTGGTGAAAGGCAACGTGGACTGTTCGGTGAACTGACCCATGCAACATTCTGGCCCACACAGGAGAGCTGAACCATGCAGGAGTGCTACCCTGCATGGAGAACTAGCCCAGCAAGATGATGCAACAAAAATAGACACAGAGGAGAGACAATAAGAGACACAGCAGACCAGGGATGTGCTGTGGCACAAGAGATTGAACACCTCTCTCCCATTCCAGAAGGTCCCAGGATTGGTTTCTTGTGCTGCCTAAAGAGAAGACAAGCAGACACAGATGAACACAGAGAGAGTGGTCAGCAAGCAAAAAACAATGAAGGAGGGGGAAATAAACATATAAAATTTTTAAAAATTCTGTTTGAGGGATCTGAAAATAAAATTAGAAAAAAGGAAAAGGAAAGACTCCACACCTCTTAGCAGTCACTTCACAATCAATCTATCCTGTCACAATCCTACATTACTAATCTAATTTAATCTTTATAAATTGATTTATCTTTGCTTATTAAATAAATGGAATCAAACAATTTTTGAATTTATTTTTGTATATGGTGTGATAGAATAGTCTACCTGTTTTTTCTTATAGTTTTTAAAATTACTTTTAAACATATTTAGATCACAGAAATGTTACATGAAAAATGTAGGGGATTACCATATGTCCCACTCATTACCATTCCCACACATTCCCAAATTAACAACATTGTTCACTAGTATGGTACATTTGTTACAATTGATGAACACAGATTGAAGAATTGCTACTAAATGTGGATTACAGTTTGCATTATAGATTAAACTCTCTCCCACGCAGTTGTGTAAGTTATGATAAGATATATAATGGCCTGTATCTGTCATTGCAATGTCATTCAGGACAATTCCAGTGTCTCAAAAATGCCCCCATATTACACCTATTTTTCCCTCTGCCATCACTCAGTCCCCGATACTGAGGATTACGGGTTGTTGATGCCCACTCTTCCTATAATTGAGAGGGGGCTTAGGTTCCATCAGGCAGATGGATGGGACTATATTTCTTGCAGTTGTGCATTCTCTCTGTTCCTTGCGATGGTTATCATCCATCATCATTTCCTTGTTAGCTGCCATGGGTGAATCCAGTGAACTGGTGAGTAGGTTTTGCAACTCTTTTGATTCAGGTATGAACTTGCAGATAGAAAGCCCAAATATTTAAGTCTCTTGGCAAAAACTATCAACTCTAGTGCTAACTATAGGTTCAATAGAAGGGGCAGAAGAGACATGTGTAGGGAAACCTCAAATAAGTCCAACTCTGTCACACTGGGGCACATAAATTCCAAAGTAAGGCCCATTGGCAGGGCATCAAACTCTTGGGCTATCTGCCCTGACCTTAGTGTATGAATATCTCCAGAGCCCTCAATAGCTCCACTATTTGAGGGCATACCTACTGTAGCAATCAATAGGATCTTGCTGAGATATGCATAAGTGTAACCTCTGGGATGACCTCCCAACAAAATTTTAAGCCTGTTAACCATATAAACTCATTTGTATTTACCACTTCCTCCTTTTTTCAAGGTCTTTTCCAGTTGCATTGCTAGTTTGTGCTTGATAGTAATCCCTTGGTGCCAGGGAGGCTCATGTCCCATGACAGTGGGAAACTAATGTATTTATATGCTGAATTTGGCTTAGAGAGAGGCCACATTTGAGCAACAAAGAGGCACTCAAGAGGTAACACTTGGGCAACCAAGAATACTAGGCTAACTTTCAATTTCAAAAGAAAAGATTCATAAATACAGTCATCAATTTCAAGGGCCCATCAATGGTCCATCCAACTTCATTAGTCAATGCCCTTGTACTTAGGGGATTCTTGCTGTCCCATTAGCAAAAGTGGCAGAACCACCAAGATGGGAATTGGGTATTCTTTCAGTTATTGTGTGGATCTACACCCACCATGGCAATGCCCTATGAATATTGGAACTCATTCATATGCCTTATAAGTAAGCCCCAGGTGAACTTCCTCCCATGCATCCCACACAATTGACACCTTGCACCAATGACCCTCCCATGCCACAGTTGTAACACTTCTGCTATCCAAAAATTCATTAAAAATGAAGCCAACATAACCAAATAAAATTAAGAAGAAAATGAAATAATAATGATAGTTTTTAAAATGGCAAAAGTAAAAAAATTAAAAAGAATTTGAAATAATAAAAAATAAAATTAAGAAACCTTTGTCATTATGACTTTCATCACTGTAAGCTCTATTTTCTTGTATGTAGTGAAATTTTCTTCCATTTTTTTTCCCTGAGTGTCCTTTTTTTTTTTTTTTCTTCATTTATCTTCAAAGAAGCATTAGTTAACAGAAAATCACATAGAGAATATTGGAGGTTCTCATATACACAACATCTGCCCCATCTTCCACTTTACCCTATTAATAACTTTTACATGTGCATGGTACATTTGTTACAATTGATGCACAAATATTGAAGCATTGTTTCTAATCATGGTCAATAATTTACATTATGGTTTACATTTTGTAACATACAATTTTATAAATTTTGATGAAATTTAACATGCAATGAATCCATCATTGCAAGATCAAGCAGAACAATTCCAATGTCCCCAAAATGCCCCATGTTCCATCTGTTCTATTCTTCCCTCTTCCTCCTTCAGGACCCACAGCAACCACCAAGCTTCCCTCTTTGAAGCACAAGATTTATAGTTACTTGCATCAATATTGATGGTTTAACCTCCTGGCCTGTCCTCTCTTATTAGGCACTGCCTATCCTCTCAAGAGACTCCTGCCCCTCAATTTGAAAAAACAGCAAGACTCCCCAAGATGGGAATCCAACACCTTCCATTCATTGTGCAGGTCTCCACCCACTGATACAATGCACTAAGAGAGGATGAGCACTTACATTCTCCATAGAAGCCTGCCCCAGGTGTACCCTGTCCCACATGTCTCCCACATCTAACACCCTAACCTAGTAACCCTCCCCTGCCATATTATCTAAAAAAAATATTCCCTACATTATAGTTTAAACCACACATCTGCAAATCCCCACAGTTCATCCACTCCTTCCCCCAATCCTCCCCCCAATTCCATGGACAGTGTAACCACCCCCACTCTAAAACTCTAACAAGACAGCATTGCTCAACCCAATAGCACCACCACACCACTGTCATTCCCACCTAAAGCACAACTACATCCTTCCACCTTATCATAGATTTTGACCATATGGACATTGGCTCACAACCCTATATTCCCTTTCTGTCTGTAAAATTATCTTCCATACTCTAACTTTGTGAGTATCCTCAAGTTGCTTAATTTATGTCAGTAAGATAATATGATAAGTATCCATCAGTGCCTGGCTTGATTCACTGAACATAAATTCTTCAAGGTTCATCCATGTTATCTCATGTGTTAATACTGCATTCCTTCTTACAGCTGAGAAATATTATAGTACATTACATGTATATATCAGAGTTTGCTTATCCATTCATCTGTTGATGAATATTTTAGTTCTTTTCAACTTTTGGAAATAATGAATATTGCTGCTATGAATATTGGTTTGCATATATCTGTTCTTGTCCCTGCTTTCAATTCTTCTGGGTATATACCCAGGAGTGGGATTTCAAGATCATCTAGGAGTTCAATAGTTAGCTTCCTGAGGAACTGCCAGACTGCCCTCCAGAATGGTTGCATCATTCTGCATACCGACCCACAGTGGATAAGTGTTCCTATTCCTCCACATCCTCTCCAACACTTGTAGTACTCAGTTTTTTAAAAGCCACCAGTCTAATGGGTGTAAGATGATATTACATTGCAGGTTTGATTTACATTTCCCTAATAGTTACTGATGTTGAGCATCTTTTCATGTGATTCTTAGCCATTTTTATTTCTTCTTTGGAGACTTGTTCTTCAAAACACCCATTTTTAAAATGGGTTCATTTTTTTTTTTTTGAGGTGTAGGATTTCTTTATATATGCTGGACATTAGGCCCCTGTCAGGTATATGTTTACCAAATATTTTCTCCCATTCAGTAGGAATGGTCAAAATCCTTTGAGATGCAAAAGTTTTAAATAATGAGGAGGCCTTATTTGTCTACTTTTTCTTTTGTTGCTCATGCTTTGGGTGGAAACTTCATGAAACCATTTCCCAATACAAGATCTTGTAGATGCTTCCCTACATTATCTTCCAAATTTTTCATTGTCTTGGCTCTTATGTTTAGATCCTTGATCCATCTTGAGTTAATTTTTGTATAAGGTAAGAGATGGTGTTCCTCTCTCATTCTTTTGGATATGGATACCCAGTTCTCCAAGCACCATTTTTTTTAAGAGACCTTTCTCTCCAAGTTGAGTAGATTTGGTGACCTTCGCAAATATCAGTTGATTGTATATGCAAGGATTAATTTTGGAACTCTCAATTCAGTTCCATTCATCAGTATGTCTATCCTCATGCCAACACAATGTAGTTTTGACCACAGAAACTACATGAAGTTGAGGACTAATGAAAAAACTTTGTAGTATGTTTTAAAGTTAGGAAGTGTGATTCCTCTGATTTTCTTTTTCTTTTTCATTATGTCTTTGGCTATTTGGAGCCCCTTGTCCTTCCAAATAAATTTTAGAGTTATCTTTTTCAATTTGCCATGGGAATCAAAGGAACACTCTGAACCTTCATATTCATTGAGGAAGGACCTCTTTATTTAAACTTCTTCAATACATATACAGTCAGCTGTCTCAGGAGGTGTTCCCAAGCTATTGCTATATGTGAAATTGCTCACAATGATTTTTTTTTCTATGGAGAAAATGGAGAGGCAGAAATCTCTAATTAAATGACAGTGTAAAGTAAGAAAGTCCTCATTGCTTTCAGCAAGAACTGATAACAGCAGCTTTTCCCCATGCAGCAGTAATTTGCTTGCACAGCAAAGAAGGTTTAAATTATTTCAAGGATAATTTAACCAAAGCATTCCCATATCTCCTGCTTTATTGTTTGAGAATGAAGATGAAAAGGAAAGGGGAAAATGTTTCCTGACACAGTCTTTAAAAATATCTGTTTTGATTTGATGATAGGTAGTAGTAAGTCTTGTTCACTGTCAGCTGAAAGTAGAAAAAGGGGCAGTTGACTTTCCTTGGGAGGAGTGAGGGTTAATGTCCTACCTCTGTAGGCCCTCAAATTCTCTCCTGGTGGCCCCCATGACTGTGCCTGTCTTAGGTTGTTCCTTCCCTTAGGAATCTTGCTCATCTCTGGCTAACCAGCCATCCTTTGTGGCCAAACAGGGTGATGTGAGACTGCCAAAGTTTACATGGCCTCCATGCTCAGCACCTGCCTTGGGATACCCATGCTCACTGGTGGGGCCCCAGCTCATGTTACAAGTTTCAGAAAACCCAGGTTTACCAGTACCTAGAAGGCTTATACAGCTTAAGGAGACACAAGCAATTCCAAGTATGGGATGTTCCACATGTAGTTGGAGAGCAAGCAAATCCCTCTGTAGATGGAAGGGAAAAACCCTTTTATAGGCTTTGTACTTAACATCAGGTGATGAAATTCTCAGAATGGAGCAGACAATCTGAGTATAGGAAAAGAGGATCCCAATGAGCGGAGAAACACCTGTAACAGTACCCACAAAATACACTAATATATTATTGATGAGGGTGTCAGAACAGGTGAGCTTCAGGACTTCAGGAAGGTCACAAAAATGTGTGGAACTTCTATGTTTGTGCAGAAAGAGAGGTTTAATACAGGCAAGGTCTCAAGCAGAGACACTGAGACAGTGAAACTCCAAGACCCCAGAAGTAGCAGGACACAGTGCCGGGGGTTCATGGTGACTGTGTAGTGCAGGGGGTGACAGATCACCACAAAGCAATTATAGGACTTTGCAGTCAGGAGGAAACTGTCCAGGCATCCAAATACAAAGAAAAAAAAATCTGGGTGAAGCATCCTGCATGGCTGATAACTTTGTTGTGTGTCTGGATGCTCAACAGCATTTTTAAGATGGTGTTTTAGGCAAAACCAATGTCAGCCAAGGACAGGTTGGAGAGGAAGAAATACATGAGTGAGTGGAGGTGGGAGTCTGAGATAATGGCCAGGATGATGAGCAGATTCCCTGTGAGGGTGACTAGATACACGGACAGGAGTAGACCAAACAGCAGAGGCTGCAGGTTGTTCTCCTCTGCAAATCCCAGGAGCAGAAAGTTTGCAAATCCTGTTTGGTTTTTGTTTCCATGGGATGACTGGGTTTTCCCAGAATGAGGAGAAAAGGAAGAAAACAATCATTCCAAATAGGCCTTCTCAGAATGACAACAATATCCTAAACCAAATAGCTCATAATGTCATACATCTTGTCTAATAATTGTTTCTCCTTGATGACAAATGGTGGTTGATTTTGCTACCTGGAATCCAATGCTATAGTGTTTGCTTAGCACCCCAAAGCTATCACCCCTTTTCCACAATACAATGTGGCTTCTATTGCCCTTACACTTCAAGTAATTCCCCAACTCAAGGGCAGATCTTTCCAATCATTAGAAATTTCCTTCTTTCTTTCTACCTTTGAGTCATTTGTACATGTTATATTCTCTGGTGCTTTTGCCAATCTTATGGTTAAAAATTAATATCCACTCTAATGATTAAACATTGATTACATTTGATTTATATGACTGTTTTTCCTAACATAAATTCATCAAAGATGGAGACTCAATAAAGACTGCTGACTAGCAGGCATAGGTTTGCTGATTAATATTTGGGACTACTGCATACAGTAATGGTAGGACCACTGCATACAGTAGTGGTGTTACTTACCTTGGTGGACCAACTGACCTCTGGAGTGTCAATGTTCTGTAAACAGATGATTCTGTCCAGAACACATTTCTTCACAAAGGTGTTCCTGGGGGCCATCACCAATTATAATTCTGGTTACAGTGACCAATGGGATGAGGTTTACAAATGAGAGGAGAGAATGAAGAAGAGTTCATTGAGATGGCTGTAATAAAGGTGAGGTTAGCAGACTGAGAATTAAACTTTGATGATAGTGTAATACTGAGGTAGGATTTAAGGGCAAAAGGTATGAGAGGAGGATGAAAAGCATAAAGGGAGTAAATTAAAAACAAAATTTATGATTAATGGATAGTCAGTCAATGTCCTCTTTAAAGGGGTCTGATGGAGGGATCCAGTTTCCCCCAGTCCAGTAGTGATGTACATTAGCTGAAGTTAATAGGATTTGTTCTAGTAAGAAGGAAAGAAGAAGGACATATAGTATCTGTGCAAAAATTGATGCTATAACTGCAAAATATGCAAGGAACTTATTTTTAGGGGAGGGTGGCACCCCAGTGCAAGAGAGCACCTCGGTAGCATTTTGGTCTAATTGCTTAAGAAATTTCTAAGTTATTCCCTATGTTTGGATAAAGTTACAGCATGGTTGTGTTCAGGAGTTCCTTTGTTTCTCTATCATCATCTTCTCTATCTGTGGTATTGGGTTGTTGGTTGGATTTTTCCATGCCACGGTGAGGTTTCACCCTTTGTGCAGGTATCCACAACCATCCTGTTGGTGATAAGACACAGGCATACCCTCTTCCCCATGTTAGTAAATATACTAATACATGCCTTCCTGTATTGTTATCATCCCTTGTTAAGGGCTTGTAAAGCACCTGAGGGTTCACCGGTTGACATGCTGCAATAGAAATGCTGTTCAGCTGCTGTGAAACCATCAACACCTCAATTTAAAAACTTTAAAGTATATAGATAACTTTAAAAAGTATATAGAGCTATTTCTATATTGTTTTTCTGACTGGATATTCCTTGGTCTTTATTCCCCCTTTTTTGTTTAAGAAGAAGTTGTTTTAGAGTGGAGTGACAGCATTCCATAATGGCTTGTCCTATTGGATTGTAAGGTAATATGTTTAATCTGCCATTGTTGAAAGAAAAGCGATAGCCATTTAGAGGTATAGCCTGGTCCATTACAATTTTTAATAGTTTTTGGACATCCCTTATGATTAAATGCAATTAGCATGTAAGAGATCACATGATGTGATGATTCTCCTGTAAATGGGGTGGCCACTTGAAATGATAGAAGGTATCAAGGGTAACATGGATGTACTTAACCCTACTGAAAGCAGGATAATGGGTGACATCTGTTTGCTATATTTATTTTGCATTAAGGCTCAGGGTTAGTTCCAAATAGACATGGCAATAGTGTATGATTTTGGCAATCAGTACAAGCATACATAACTTGCCTAGCTTGCTCAGAAGAGAGCTGAAATTGCTTTTGTCACTGGGCTTGCTGAAAGACTAAAGTAATACTAACCAAGGCATATGCTCTTTGATTTCCTTCAGTTAAAGTTCCAGGCTATCCCGAATGAGACCGAATGTGAGTGATGAACAGTGGATGCTGTCATACTGAGATCAATTGCTGCAGAGTTAAGCATAGAAAACATAGATTTTCATCAGCCAGGGGTTTAATAAGAACCTGCTCAATGTGCTGTAAAGTATATTCTACACAAGCAGAGTCACAAAGGACATTGATGGGTTGCTGATGAAAATGCTGTATAGCCATAATGGCTGCTGCTAATTTAGCCCTTTGAGTAGATAAATATCCATCTGTGACTCTTGAGTGCCATTTTCCATTTGCATTCCAGGTAAAGCCTGCCTTAACAGTTTTACCTGAGCCATAAAGAAAAAGAGTAACACAGTTAGAAAGAGGGCTGGGAGAAACTATTTTTTCTAGTTTTATTAACTGGGAAAATATAGGCAGCTTTTGCAACAGTTTATCCATAGGAATTTGAAAGTTTAATTTACCTATAAAACTCTGCCATTGCTATTTGAATAGCAGTAGAATTATGATAAGCAAATTCAAAGTGTTCAGGAGAAACTGAGAAATGGATATATATGGGTCATTTCCAGTTAACATTTGTACTCTAATGCATCCTTTCATCAATAACTGTACTATTCCTTCTAAATAAATAGAGAAGGTCTTACATCCCATATGGCAAGAAAAGAAAGAGCCATTCTAACACCACTATATGAGGCACAAACTGGGCAATAATGCCTGCGGGTGAGTGCTGGGTGTAAAGTAAAATAAATCCGATTAGTTTAGACAGATCCCTGGATTCTAATTGTCACAAATTGATTGCTTCATTAACATGTTTTAATTCCTTTATTGCTTCTTTAGATAAAGTTCTAGGGGAATCAAGCCTGGCATCACCTTTTAAAGTGTTAAATAAGTTGATTAGTTGCCCTGTAGTGATTCCTGTCCTGGGGCACAACCAGTTAATAGCACCAAGCACCTTTTGTATGTTATTCAAGGTTATTTCAGGTGGAATATTTAACTCAATTCTTTGGGGCTGAGTGCTTCTTTGTGACACTGCAAAGCCTAAATATTGCCAGGGGTCAGTGAGTTGTATCTTTTCAGGAGCAATGCAAAGTCCAAACTTAGGCAAGACTTTTTGCATGGACTCAAAGATTTCTATGGGATATAAATCTGTAGGGACAGCCATAAGAATGTCATCCATATAATGATAAATATAGGCTTTAGGAAAACTGGACACAATTGGATGCTAAGTCCTCAGCAATGAAATGTTGACAAATAGTAGGACTGCTCATCATGCCCCGAGGTAACACCTTCCAGTGGAACCTGTTAGTTGGCTCTGAATTATTAAAAAACAGGTAAAGAGAAACTAAATCTGATTTTGTCTTTTGGGTCCAGTGGGATAGTAAAGAAACAGTATTTTAAATCTGTAACAAAAACTGCCAATCTCTGGGTAAAATTGCTGGGTTAGGTAACCCATTCTGTAATGGGCCCACAGGTTGCATGGTTTCATTAATTTTTCTTAAATCATGTAACAAGTACCATTTTCCTGACTTTTTTGGAATGATAAATATAGGGGTATTCCATGGGCTAGCAGAGGGCTCAATATGCCTGAGATTTAATTGTTATTCCACTAATATTTGAGCCTGTTTCAATTTTTCCCCTTTTAAGGGCCACTGTTCAACCCAAACTGGAGTATCAGATTTCCATGTTATGGGTAAGGAGTTAATTGGCACAGTGATGATCATCAAAAAAACATCATTTACAAAATGAGTTTACATTGAGTAAGTAAATCTCTTCCCCAAATATTAGTTGGGACTTCTAAAACAAATTGTTGAATGTGGGCACTTTGTTTTTCCAGGCCATAGCAGCAGAGACATAACACTTTGCAGTGCTGCTTGTGGTCCTCCCACACCAGTTATATGTTGAAAGCCATGTGGAATGGGCCAAGAACTTGGCCATTTACTGTGAGATATTATGGAAATGTCTGCACCTGTGTCAATTAAGCCTTTAAAGGATTCACCATTAATTTTGATATCTAAAAGGGGTCTCTCACATGTGATGGCTTGGACCCAATGAATTTGATTTTCCCTAGTGCTTCCAAAACTTTTATTGGAATGTGTTACTCTACCTGTATTAGGAATGCAGTAGGGAAACTAAAGTAACTGGGCAATGTGGGTTTGAGCTGGTATAACTTGATAAGTTCCTGAGGACACCATAATTTTAATTTCTCCTACATAATTTGAGTTTATACTTCAGGCAGAATAGTGATTCCCCTGCAACTTATGTTAGATCTTCCCAATATTAATCCAAATAAACCTTCTGGAATAGGCCCTTTCACTCCTGAATTGGCCAGGTAGACTTTATTTTGTTCTTTGAGTATTAATTCTTCAGTAGTGACAAGGTCCAGGCCATCACTTCCATGGGTGGTGGCACATTAGTTTACCACAGATTGCAAAGCTGTGGGGGCAGAACTGAGTGGTTCTGTTTAGATTGGGTATCATTGAACAATATATGAATTCAACATATGGCTGTGTAGCCCTTTGCCAAGTAGCTGCAAAAGATTTTTGGGCATGAGAGGTATCTGGCATTTTTGCCATGCATATTGCACAGCTGAAAAAATTTATTCAAAACTGGCTGATTATTCATATTAATTTGTTGTTATAAATTAAGATATGGACCTGATCCTGTTAACATATATCCTATTTGAACCTGATTTTGGAGATTGTTCATAGACAGGACAGTGTAATGCTCATTGTACTACATGATCCATACACTAAATTGTGCAGGGATGATTCGCAAGCTTTAGGTATGGAGAAAAGTAACATTATGCTATGGACTAGCTCTTTCCAATCCCATGGCGTCATCATGTAACCAAGTCCTACATTTACCAGTAATTCAGTGGTAAAAGGACTATGTAGTCCATTTTCCTTGATGCTATGACATAATTCCCTATAGACTTCATATGGTAAAGGATCATAGTGTCTTTGATTTTGTACTTCTACCACAGGAAAAGCTGCCATTTCATCACCATGTTTTAAGACCTCTTTCATACATAACTGCATGCTTGACTCTAGAAATTGTGAAGAAGGAAGAGGAGGTAGCTTCTCTGAGATATCTAGGCATCCCAAAGTCACTGGAATAGGTGGTGGTGGTGGCAGTGGTAATGGGGGGAATAGGATCTGGCAGCACAGATGGAGTAGCTGCATCTGTTTCCTTTTTTGCTAATGGGATATATAGCAGAGTTAATGCTGAACAATGCTCCAAGTTATAATAGCACTTAAAGTTATTTTTTCACCTTATCCCACTTGTTCCCATAATTCTGTATCTAAGGTTCCTTTTTTTAGGAAATCAAGGACAAAACTTCTGAATTGTTTGTAATAGGGAGTGCAATTGGCCTTTTTGGACTGTGCAATTAGCTGCTTCTGAGTTATATTGTTTTTACAAAAGTATCCTGTTCTTTGGAAATTCTTGGTCCCATGATGATTTAGAAATCCCTCACCATATTAGACATGTTGATAACTATCCTCAGCAGACACTGGGGAATATTAGTTTCAGTTTTGGTCTGGATGAGTATATCCACCCCTTAATATGCCGATTCATGCCGCTGATCCATATCAAGTCGGGGTCACCAGTTGTCACAGGGATGAAATGAAAACACTCTCAAGCTTAGTATTCCTTGGGGGGAAGACCCCATTTATTGGATCTCCTTCAATATATAAACAGTCAGCTATATCAGCAGGCATGCCCAAGACATGCTATATGTGTAAGGGCTCAGATAGTTTTGGGTTGCACAAAAGATAATGGAGGGGCAGAAAGCTCTAAGTAAGTAAGCGTGTAAAGTAAAAACTTCTTATTGTTTTCAGAGGGAACTGAAAACAGCAGCTTTTTCCAAGCAGCAGTATTTTGCCTGCATAGCAAATCAGGTTTTAAACTGTTTCAAAGATAATTTAAACAAAGCATTCCCACAGAGCAGGGTAGGGATGAGGTGAGGGTCACTTAGTACAAGGTCTGCACTGACAGACACACTGTAAATATTTGTGAATAACATCCAAATTTCTGAATGCACCAACCTATCAAAGGAGAGGCAATGGCAAACTGTGACCCTCGCTGATTCATGTTAGTTTCTTCTTTTAGATAAAAATTTTGCTCTCTCTGTTTAAGCATCAAGTCAGGTTAAACACAGATTTTGTGCTGAAGGGCATTAGTTAGGGACCAATTTGCAATTCAAGCATGAAGCCTGATTTTAAGTTTAATAAAACCATGATTTTCTAAGATTCCTTGCTGTGATGTTGAGCCTTACACACCTCAAAGACATTAGCTTCCCAAGCTTCAGGCATGGAGGAAAGCAGTATTATTATTCCCATTTTAGAGAACAGGTGATGAGGCTCCAGAGCAGATGTGACTTGTCCCGAGTTGCATGAACTGATGGTTCCAGTATCTGGGTTCAAACATTTTTCACTAAACAACATTGCCTAATATATAATTCAGATGGCACTGTGAACTGCAAGCTGAGATGTGGTAAATATCATAACCAAGGAGATGTCAATTTAAAGAGCTTCTCACTGTTTCCTTAGCAAAGATGGGAAATATAATGATGCTAATTAATATTTTATTTAACCAAGTATTTATTGGGCACTTATCCTGTGCTAAGCAATATTTGAGGAACTGACACATTGCCAGTTAAAGGTTGACTGACTAGATGGTGGCATTGGCCTCTGCTCTCTCTCCAAACTCCAGTAAAATGACAGTTACAGGGAGTTTTTAAGGGCATTAACCTTCCAAGGACACAGAACAGGAAAGAAGACAACTGGCAACAAAATGTTGGAAGCTCAAAAGCAAATGGCAAGTGGTAACTGACTTAGCAGATCAAGAATGCTAAATTCTAAACTGCAGGGGGAGATGTTGAAATGTAATCCAAGTTATATCACAGAATAAAAGGCTCAGAATTGGTCAGGACCAAATATATCAAGAAGTGGGGGTGAAGGCAAGAATAAAAATATAAGAGGATTGATTGAAAGCCTGTTCAAGAAGCAACTGGATCCCTGGATCCCCTCCCACACTGTAGGCCACCCAATCCCCATCCTAGCAAAAGACTGAAGTTTTATTCTCTGGAGAAGGTAAAAAGTGGTATGGTAGCTGGGGATCAGTTAGCACAGTAAGAGCAGGAGAACAATACTGAAAATGTGGGAGGATTAAGTGAAAGCTTGCCTACTAAATCTTGAGACATCAGAAATCTTTCCCTAGAACATGGTGGCCAAGACCACCTATGCAGGGAAGCTTCTGGGGAATGTGAGTAGCTCAGGGGAAAGACTGAAAGACTGACAATCAAAGTCCCCCAAGGTAGAGCCCAGCTAATGCACCCTACACTGAATCCCACAGTTGAGAAAACTCACCCACAGGCACAGAACTTCCAATGAGCATATTAGGGTCCCAGTTTGAAATATACCCACAGGCAATGTTCAATATGAAGACTAAATCATTTGAAGCATTCAATACTTTCAAAAACATTTTCAAAAACAATATTTTAATGAGAAATTATTTATATCATAAACTTCTGTTTATCAAATATTTTAATAGATAACATTTAGAAGAGGTACAACAGAAAACCTTATTAATAAAATGCTGTATTCTTTCAGTTTCACAAGAGAACTAAATTTTTTTTTTGCTTTGTCTGATAATGTGCAAATGGATTTTTTGATCCAAAAAATCCTCTCCAGGTGCTTCAACATCTTACAGCTTGCCAAACTTGACAACCCCTAAACCTTGGTAAAGAGGGACCAATGCTTTGTAATGAATTTATATGCTGAGTTTGGCTTAGAGTGAGACCATATTTGAGCAACAAGGAGGCTCTCAGGGGGTAACTCTTAGGCAAACTATAATACTAGGCTAAATTTCAATTTCAAGAGTAAATGGTCATAAGTGCTGTAATTGATATTAAGGGCCCAACAATGGACCATCCGTCTTCACTAGTCATTGCTCCTGTATTCAGGAGATTCTTGCTGTTTCATTAAAGAATGTTGCAGAGCACCCAAGGATGGGAATTTGATATTCTTTCAGTTATTGTGTGAATCTCCACCCACAGAGAAAATGCCCCATGAACATTTGAACACATTTATATGCTTTATATATACACCCAGGTGAACCTGTTCCCATGTAATCCCCATCACTAAAACACCCCACAAGTGATCCTCTCATGTTATAGTTGTAACAATTCTGTGATCCAAAACTTCTTCAAAAATGAAGCAAACAAAATAGCCAAATGTAATTAATAAGAAAATGAAATAATAATGATAGTTTTAAAAATAAGAAACAAAATACAAAAAATTTTAAAAAATAAAATAAAAACTTTTGGAATAATAAAAATAAAGAGACAACATTAAAAAACATTTTGACATTATATCTTTCATCACTGTAAGATCCATTGTCTTGTGTATATATTGACATTTTCTTCCATTTACTCTCCCATTGTCTTTCTTTTATTCTTTGTGTCTTCAAATAAGTTTTACATTACAGAAAAGTCATGTACAGTATGTAGGGGATTCCCATATACCTAACACCCTTCCCCTTTCCCCATTTCCCCTAATAGTAACATTTTATATATGGATGGTACATTGTTACAATAGATGTATGAATATTGAAACATATCTACTAACCATGGTCAATTTTTTACATTATGGATTATATTTTGGACACATACACTTTTATAAATTTTGCTGAAATTTAACATGGCCTGTATCCATCATAACAAGATCATGTAAAACTCTTCCATTGCCTCAAAAATGCCCCATGTTCCATCTATTCTTTCCTCCCTCCCACTCTCCTCAGAACCACAGAAATCACCCAGTTTCCCTCCCTTAAGAACAAGAGTCATAGTTTCATGCAACAATTTTGAGGGCTTGATATACTGCGCTGTCCTCCCCTCTTAGGCACTGCATATGTTTTCAATAGATTCCCACCTCTGTATTTGAGAACATAGCAGATTCCCCAGAATGGGAGTCCAACTTTCTGCTCATTATATGGGTCTCCACACACAGATACAACCCATTATGACAAGATGAACACTCACACACTTCCTATAAGCCTGCCCCAGGTGAACCATGTCCCAAATGGCCCCCATATCCAACACCCTAAACCAGTAAACCTCCCCTGACATGTTGCCAAAAGAACATTCCTAATGTAGTTTCTACTGCATACCCAGCAATCAAGTGTTCACCTCCTACCTCGAACAAACCTATCCCCAGTTCTGTGAAGAGTCCAACCCACCATCCCCACCATACACCCTGATGAACCAGCACCAACCAACCCAAAAGTATCACTGCACCAATGTCTTGCCTCTCCACTGAACATGTAAACACTTTCACCTTATCATAAATTTTGCCCATATGGGCATTGAATCACATCCTTCTCCCTTTCTATTTCCTGTAATCCTATCTTCCAGACTGTAGCTCTGTGAGTCTGCTCAGTTTACTTAAATTATATTAGTGAGATCATGTAATATTTGTCCTTCTGTGCCTGGCTTGCTTCACTCAACATAAGGCCTTTCACTCATCCATGTTATCCCATGTGTTAATGCTCTACTTTTTCTTACAGTTGAGTAATATTCCATTGTGGGTATATGCCACAATTTGTTTATACATTCATCTGTTGATGGGCACCTGGGTTGATTCCAACTTTGGCAATAGTGAGTAATGTTGCTATGAACATTGTTGTGCATATATCTGTTCATGTCCTTGCTTTCAATTCATCTGGTTATATACCCATCAGTGGAATTGCTGGATCATATGGCAGTTCTATAGTTAGCTTTCTGAGGAACCACCAAACTGTTTTACACAGTGGATGTACAATTCTACTTTCCCACAAGCAGTTGATGAGGGTTCCCATTCCCCACATTGTCTCCAAAATTTGTAGTCCTCTGTTTTTTTTAATAGCTTACAGTCTAATGGGTGTTAGATGATATCTCATTGTAGTTTTGATTTGCATTTCCCTAAAAGCTAGTGATGTTGAGAAAATTTTCAAGTGCTTTTTAGGCCATTTGTATTTCTTCTTTGGAGAAGTGTCTATTCAATTTACTTGCTCAATTTTTAAATGGGTCTTTAAATGGGTCTTTATATTTTTGAACTGTAAGATTTCTTCTTCTATGTTGGAAATTAGGCCCCTATCAGTTATATGGTTACCAAATATTTTCTCCCTTTGAGTAGTGTATTCATCAGCCAAAGGGTTGCTGATGGAAAAATACCAAAAACCTGTTGACTTTTATAAAGGGTATTTATTTGGTGTAGAATCCAACAATTACCAGGCCATAAAGTGTAAATTACTTTCCTCACCAAAGCGTTTTGGTATATGTTGGAGCAAGATGTCTGCAGATATCTGCAATGGGTCAGGCTTCCTGGGTTCTTCTCTTCCCAGGGCTAGTTTCTATCCAGTCTCAGGTCTTCTTCTCTCTAGAAGGCCAGCTGTATAATACTATCAGGCAAATGGTTCATTTCTCTTCTCAGGGCCTCTGCAGTGTCCAATTTAACCTTCAGTCCTTCCTCATGTATCTACTTCCCTATGTGTTTACTTTCCAAGCTCCAGGATCAAAACTCCAAAGTCCTTTCTCTGTGGTGCAGTTTCTCTAGTGAGTCCCCACCCACCAGGTGGGCAGAGACTCAAGGTCCTACTGATGGGGCAATTTTAAAGCCTAAATCATTATTTAATCAAGTAAAAGTGAAACTTCTGAATCCAATATAATCTAATATGCCCAGAGAAATATACCAGTTTACAAATTTAATCCAATATTTTTGGAATTCATAACCAATATCAAAGTCCTACAAGTAGACTGCCTTTTCACTTTTTTGACAAACTCCTTTGAGGTCCAAAAGTTTTTTTAATTTTGAGGAGGTCTCATTTGTCTATTTTTTCTTTCATTGCTCCTGCTTTATGTGTAAAGTTCATGAAACCATTTCCTAACACAAGATCCTGTAGAAGCTTCCCTACATTATCTTCCAAGATCTTTATGGTCTTGGCTCTTATATTTAGATCTTTGATCCATTTTGAGTTACTTTTTGCATAAGGTGTGACATGGTGTTCCTCTCTAACTCTTTTGGATATGGATGTCCAGTTCTCCAAGCACTATTTGTTGAAGTGGCCATTTTCTCCCATTTGAATAGGCTTGGTAGCCTGGACAAATATCAGTGGACTGTACATGTATCTATATCAGAACACTCAGTTTTGATCCATTGGTCAGTATGTCTATCCTTGTGGCCATACCATGCATTTTTGACCAGTGTAGTTTTATAATATGTTTTAAAGTCAGGTAGTTTGATTCTTCACATTTCATTTTCCTTTTCAATATGTCTTTGTCTATCCAGGGCCTCTTGCCCTTCCAAATAAAATTCATAGTTAACTTTTCCAACTCAGTGAAAATTGCTGTGGTGATTTTTATTGGGATGGTGTTAAATCTGTCGGTCAGTTTGGGTAAGAGAGACATCTTAATGAGGTTTAGTCTTCCTACCCATGAACAGGGAACATTCTTCCACTAATTTATGTCTTCTTTGATTAACTTTAAAAGTGTTGTTCAGTTTTCTGCATACAAGTCATTTAGAGCTTTAGTTAAAGTTATTTCTAGATATTTGATTCTTTTATTTACTATTGTAAATGGGAATTTTTTTCTTGATTTCCTTCTCAGGTTCCTCATTATCAATGTACAGAAATGTTACAGATTTTTCCACATTAATCTTATAACCTGCCATTTTAATGAACTCATTTATAAGCTTTAGAATCTTGGGTGTAGATTTCTCAGGGCTTTCAGGGTATATGAATATATCAACTGCAAATAGTGAAATTTTAAACTCTTCATTTCCAATTTTTATGCCATTTATATCTTTTTCTTGTCTAAGTGCTTTAGCATGTACTTCTGAGTCAATGTTAAATAAGAAGAGTGACAGTGAACATCCTTGTCTTGACACAGCTCTTAGAAAGCTTTATGAATTGAATGTCATGTTAGCTGTGAGTTTTTCATATATACCTTTTATCATCTTGAGGAAGTTTCTTTCTTTTGCTATCTTTTGAAGTGTTTTCATCAGGAATGCTTGCTGTATTTTGTTGAATGCTTTTTTTGCATCTATGGTTATTATATGATTTTTTTCTTTCAGTCTGTTTATGTAGCATAATATATTGATTGATTTTCATATGTTGACCCATCCTTGCATACCAGGAATGAAACCCACTTGTTCATGGTGTATAATTGGCTTGATGTGTTGTTGAATAACATTGGCAAGTATTTTGTTGAGTAATTTAGCATCAAGGTTCACTAGAGAAATTGGTGTATAGTTTTCCTTTCTTGTGGTATCTTTGGCTTTAGTATTAGGGAGATTTTGGCATCTTAGAAAGAATTAGGCAATGCTCCCTCCACTTCTATTTTTGGAAGAGTTTAAGCAGGACTGCTCTTATTTACTTCTGGAATGTTTGGTAGAATCCACCTCTGAAGCCATCTGGTCCTGTGCTCTTCTTATTTGTGAAGTTTCGATCACTAATTCTATCTTGTTACTTGTGAAGTGTCTGTTGAGTTCATGAATTTCTTCTTTTGACAATGTTTGCTGCTTCTGTGTTTCTAGAATTTGTCCATTTCCTCTAAATTATCCATCTTCTTGGCATACAATATTTCAAAGTATCCTCTTATGATACACTTTATTTCTTCAGGGTCAGTAGTGATATCCCCCTAATCATTTTTTATTTTCTGTATTTGCATCATCTCTTTTTTTGTTGTTGTTAATTTAGCTAAGACCCTGTCAAATTTATTAATCATCTCAAAGAACCAGTTTTTTTGTTTTGTTTATTTTTTCTAGTTCTTTCTTATTTTCAATTTCATTTAGCTCTGCTCTTATCTTTGTTATTTCCTTCTTTCTACTTCCTTTGGGGAAGTTGCACACCTCTGAGTGTGCAGTTAGGTCTTTGATTTTATCTTTTTCTTCTTTTTAATATAGGAATTTATGACTATGAATCTCCCTCTCAATACAGCTTTTGCTGTAACCCATAGATTTTGAAACATTGTGTTTTCATTTTCTTTCATTTCAAGGTAGTTATTGATTTCAATTGAGATTTCCTCCTTGACGCACTGTTTGTCTAAGAGTGTGTTGTATAACTTCCATATCTTTGTGCCTAATCTGGTTCTTGGCCCCTTATTGATTTCCATCTTCATCCCATTGTGGTAAGAGAAATAACTTTGTATAATTTCAATCTTTCTGAATTCATTGAGAGTTGTTCTGTGGCCTAGCATGTGGTCTATCCTGGACAATGATCCATGTGGATTCGAGAAGGATGTATATCCTGCTGTATTTGGGTGTAATGTTCTGTATATGTTTATTAGGTCTAGATCCTCTAATGTATTATTGAAAGTCTTGTTTCTTTATTGATTCTCTGTCAAGATGTTACCCTGTTACCTTTTACATTTTATTGAACAAATCAAGGTGTGCAAAAACAAGTAATCAAGCAAATATTGTCAATTACATATGTGTTCCTTATTTCTCACACTGTTATATCTTTGCCTTTTGCCATTTAAGAATGTGCAGTTCTTCTCACTAGTGTCAGAGTACATGTTTTCACCCCACTGATGTTGGACTTGGCCAGTGGCATGTGGCAAAATGTGAATATTATCAGTTTGAACCCATCTTAAGAGGTATTACAAGCTGCCACTAAGCTCTCTTGTGGACTGTGATTCACATGAAAAAACATGTCCTAAAATGCCCACTGGCTGGAGAAGAACAGAAAACTTTGAGCAGACCTGAACTGAACCTGTGGCTTGAAGCCAAGCCCATATGCAATCAGAAGAGCTGTCCCATCTACCCTGAAATATGTGTAAATGAGAAATAAATGGTCACTGAAGTATTTGAAAAAATATATAGTGACATCAAACTTCCTAAATATGATGAAAAATATTATTATGCAGATAAAAAAAAACAGAACAAACCAAAGTAGGTTTAAAATCAAGACCCACTCCTAGGTAAACCATAGCCAAAATGTTGAAAACCAAAGAAAATGAGAAAGTTTTGAAAGTAGAAAGAGAAAACAACTCACCACATTCAGAGGAGCATCAAGATGATTAATGGCTAACAATCATCAACAATGGAGACCAGAAGAGAGTAGGTTGACATGCTCAAAGATTTATAACAAAACTAAAACCAAAATTTTAATTTACAGCATAAGTATTTTACAAAAACGAATGCAAAATTGGTATATGCAAATATTAATTTTTTTAAAAGTCAACCTTAATTCCCTTCCCCTGCAGTGTGCTTGGATTAAGTGACTCAGTTGCAGTAAAGAGAGTATGGAAAGAAAGCACAATAACTCCATAGTGGAGAAATCTGGTCAATACCACCTTAGCCAAGCAAGTAAGGTAACATCACCAGTGATAAGTCTTATTGACAGCAGGTATCACCTCATATGATGAGAAGGGCATGTCACTTCTGTTGTACTCTTCTTGAAATTCCATAAACTCATACTAAGAGACAATCAGACAAACCCAAATTGAGGACAAAATTACTTATCATCATTAGTACTTTTCAAAACTGTCCAGATCATGAAAGACAAAGAAACTGTAAAAGAGTGGAAAATAGACATGATGATTAAATGCAACATAACCTCCCAAATCAGTTTGAAACCTCTTAGCCATAAAACTTATTTGTATTTATTATTTCCCCTTTAGGTCAAGGTCTTTTTCCAAATACATCACTTTTCAGTGCTTGGTAATAATCCCTTAGTTCCAGGGATACGTATCCTTGGGAAGCAGGTCCCATGGTAGGAGAATAGTAGTACATATATATGCTGAGCTTGGCTTAGAGAGAGACCACATTTGAGCAACAAGGAGGCTTTCAGGAAGTAGCTCTTAGGCAATATATAAAACTAAGCTAAGTTTCAATTTCACAAAAGAAGGTTCAGCAGTGCAGTCATCATTATCAAGGGCCTGGCATAATGATCTGTCCTCCTTTGCTAGGACCAGCCCACGTACTTGGGGAATTTTTGCCACTCTCTTAGAGAATGTAAGCAGGCTTCCCAACATGGGTGTTAATATTATTTGAGCTATTGTGTATGTCTCCACTACCAAGACATTGCCCCATGACCTCTTTAACATATTCATATAACTGGAGACATGCCCCAGGTCCACCCTTTCCCACACATCCCCATCACTCATACACTGTAATAGTGATCCTCCCCTCCAATCTTGTGACCCTTCTGCATTTCAAAACCTTCCTCAAAACAAGGCCAAAAATACAAATAAAAAAATAAGAAAGTAAACTAATAATAATTTAAAATAAAAAATGAAATACAGAAATAAAAAAAAAAATTTATATTTTCATTTTGTCTTTAATCACCATAAATCCGTTACCTTTTATATACAGTTACAATTTCCTCCATATGTTCCTCCAGTGTCTTATTTTTTCATCTTCAAAGAAGCTTTGGTTATAGAAAAGTCACATAGAAAATATACAGGATTCCCATATACTCAACCCCCAACCCCTTTCCAACTCTACACTATTAATAACATTTTACACCTGTACTGTACATTTGTTACAATTGTTGTATAAATATTGAAGCATTG
>JAQZBX010025757.1:12753-29448 GCA_029593785.1 Cabassous unicinctus | reverse complement strand
CTTTCTCAGCGTCCAGAGAGAGAAGCAGGTGAGGTCGTGGCGTTTCTCCAAAAGAAACAAGGGCGTGCTGCTGCCTCCGCATCACCACAGAGTGGACCAAGGAACCAGCTGGGTGGCAGGGCAGCCCCCCTGTGCCTCTGAGCCCCCCCGCTCCCCATGTGGGTTCCTGGAGCCCCCTACGGGTTCCACGGGGCCCTGCGAGGGGCGGGGCGGTGGCTCCTCCAGCCACTGCAGCTGCAGCTCTCCATTTACACGGTCAAAGGCAGGAAGGGCATCGATGCTAGCAGGAGTCTGTAATCGGCCTTCTCTAGCCCACAAGGGAACAGACACCCCTGGCTGATGCCAGCTGCAGCTTGCTCCTGCTCGGTTCGCGCCGGGGAACGGCCCTCAGTGTCAACTATGCGTTCATTGCTCATGTTGGTTGAGCCAAGCAGGTTTTGAACCACAGCCAATCAACAAGACCCTCTGAGACGCCCGAGGACAACAAGGACACGCGAGGACCAGGACAACAGGGGGGACTGTCCCCGAGGCAAGCACCGGAAAGCCGCCAGGCACTGCAAGGGGTCCACAGATGGCCCCCTCCTCCTCCCTGCCCCATGCACACACTTGGTGCATTTCTTCAGCCTTCTAGCATCGGCCCTGGCACAGAAGAGAACTGAAGCAGAGCTATGGGGAAAGCAGCAGGGGCCGGGGGCCGGGAGCCAGGGCAGCTTCTGCTCTGAGCCCCCTGGATCTGGGCTGGGTCGCTCTGGGAAGGGGGCAGCCAGGGTTTCCTGACAAGCCCATCGGCACCTGCCTGCTGACCCGAGCGCTGAGTCCCACGCGCAAGCTTTCACTGCCACACGCGTGCTTCCACTGCCACACGAGCTCAAGAGACCACAGCCGCGCCGGCTGCCGGGGGCCTCTGTGAGGGTCGGCCGAAAGGGGACACCCAGTGCCTGGGGCCAGCACCTGCCAGGCAGTGGACCTTGGGGCCTCAGTGCAGAACTGCCCCTTTGGGCACCTGGGTGCCAGTCGACTTCGTGGAAGGACAGGAAAGGCACGGGGAAGCTAAGCTCAGAAGACAGGGCAAGTTTACTCGTCAGCAGCTACACCAGGAAGAAGCCCGGGAACTTGGCCCCGAAGGAGACGGGAGGCCGCCAAGAGCAGAGAGGGATTCCGGGCACCGAGACGCTGGATTCAGACCGGGGCTTTCAAACGGCAGCTCAGAAGTGAGCAGAGGTTTTGAGGCACTGCAGGGGAACGAATCATCACCCACACTTTGCCTAAAACCCAATGACCAGGGTGTCCAAGTCAAGACATCACTTTTGCTTCTTCCAATATTTCAACCACCACAAATAAATTTCCCCAGGCAATAAAGGAGGGGGAAAAATGTAAGAAGCTTGTTTAGTATGTTTATCCTTTAAGTTACTTGATTTTAAAAGGAAAGAGACTAGCTTAGTTTCAATGATTAAATCTAAATCCAATCAATTATAAAAATGTACCCCCCTAACGCAAGGTGTTAATAACGTAACACTAGGGTGGTCTCTGGAACACTTATTTTATGCATGATAAAAACTAAAAGTAAGCTAAACCTGAAAATGCCTCCAGTGGCCACAGTCTGTGTGCAGGGAAGCGGGGAGGGCGGGTGAAGGCCCAGGCCCTGGGAGGCTGCCGGGCTGGCGTCACGGCCCCCCCGCAGGCTGGGGGCAGCTGTGCAGGTGGCTCAGCCGCCTTGCCTCAGTGCCCTCATCTGTAGAATGGGGGCAGAGGGAGAGGAGGAGGAGGCGGCTTCCACGTTCCCGTCCTCCCTCACCTTTCCTGGGCCCCACGCCATGACTTCTGGGCTCTTCCTGCACCCAGCCTACCCGGCTCCCTCTTGGCCCAGGACCTGCAGCTCTGCCCCCCTCTTCCTTCACAGCTCCCCTGGAAGGCCAGCTCCCGAGGGACACTGTCCCCAACAGCCTGCTTGGAGCAGCGCCTGCCCGTCATTGCTGGGCAGAGGACAACTTCCTGGCACTCAGCATCAGCTGGCGCAGGTCTCTGCTGCTGGCGGCCCAGCCCCTCCTGCTGCAATGTGTGCTCACGAGAGCAGGGGCGACGGACGCTAGAGTCTAGCCTTTAGGTATCACACCCGAATTTTTAAAAAAACTTTAGGTAAACCGAGCCTACTACCCAGATATCTAACAAAGAAAAACTCAAGATTTAATTTCCTGAAAAAAGACGACTTTTTAAAACCATGGCTGAGTGAGGTGACCTGTCCCGTGGACCGAGGCACGGGCGCCGTGCAGCTCTGGCGGTCTCCCGGGCGGCAGTCACGTAACTTACCGCAGGCTTGCTCTTTTCCTGGCTTGAGATTTGCTTCTGGAGTCTAAATCTGTTTGTACCATTCTCATAGCCTTTCGAATGCTGGGGGAAAAGATTTTCATTAGACCAGTTACCAAATCAACAGCCAGAAATTAAGCTAACTTGACTGTAGCAGGAATGCTATCTTCACAACAAAGACCCAGGGAAATAGAAGTCAAAGGACTAAAGTAAAACACTTTAACCTCCAGATCCCAGACCCTCATGTAACAGAATGGGAAAGAAAATCCTTTTCTGGAGAATGATACAAGACCCAGGTTTACAGAAAAGTGAAAATGCTCACTAAGGGAACTCAGCAATCCTCGAGGGCCTTGATAGCTTTTCAAATGCTCTTGAAATTAAAAAGCCTTTAGCAACAACAGAGGCCGAGGAAGGCGACAGGGGCCTTAAGCCAACGCAACAAGGCGGTGGCTGCCCCCGAGGCAGGGTGGGCTACGGCTCCGCAGCAAAGCCTCAGAAATCACTGCAACTCCCGTCTCGGTCACCCACTGCAGAGACGAAGAAATGAAGGCAGTTTCTCGGGCACTAAAATAAAGGCACCGTTTCCAGCTCAGCCTTTCCAAAGGGCTTGATGTAGAAGCCCCTTTAAAGATAATTAGCAGCACCAAAAATAATTTTTAAATTCTCTGAGGTTTCATAAAATTTCATTCCTGTCTATAAAATAGTTGAATAGCCCCTCTCTTAAACTAACTCTTTTTGTCTTATTCTATATTCAAAGAGATGCTATTTATTCCCACTAGCCTAAATCATAACAAGCCATATTCTAAGGTTCAGAGAGGAGCAGGTAATTTCAATTTCTGGCACTGGTTCTGGATTAGCTTTGAGGGAAAAGCCTCAGTATTTGAAGCTGCCAATGAGATCCTGAACTGAAGCTCTAGGAGGGGCCGGAAGGTTGGAAACACAGGGAAACAGCACATTTATTAAACTGTCTTCAGATTAGCAATTGTAGAGGCATTTATCTGAAAAGACAGCTGGAGGCTAAAGAAAAACATGTTGACCATGTTATCAGAAAATATAACAATATTCTGTTTTGCACTCAGAGAGCCTGCAGCCTTTGGGTAAGCGGGTCCAGCGCACGAGGGAGGAAGCACCAGGCCTGGGCTGGGCAGCCATTGGCAGGTGCGTCAGTGACATGGACCGATGACCCTGGACTGCTCCAGACCCCCAAAGGTGCTCCCCTGCTCCCCAGCACTCGGGCACACCCTACTGTGCAGAGACTGCCGGAATTCCAGGGGTCTTCCTCTTCCATGTCAACAGAGCCCCTGCTCTTCAGCCAGGAGCATGGCAAAGCCCCTGGTAGGCTCGTGTGGTCAGGTAAACAGAAGTGATGTGCGGAGTGTCTAGGAAGGAGCCTGACTTTCTTTTCCCTTCCTCCTAAATGCTGGCTGGAATGCAGATATAATGACTGGAGCTCTAGCAGACATTTGGGCTATTCTTGATGCATTCACTTAACAAATGATTAGTAGGCTTCTACTATGTGCCAGCCACTGTTCTAATCACTTGGGGGATTAGCACCTCTGGGACAGAAGCCACGTACAACAGACACACGTAGTGTGTAGATAGGAGAAGCCTGGGTCCCTGACACTGGGGTATGCCAGATCAGCCCTGGGCTGGCTACCTGCAGATCTTGAACATAAGAAACAAATACATTCTATCTTATTTCAGCCACAGCTCGTGGATTTTCCTATAGGTTGCACAGCTGAATGCAATTCCAACTCTGGCAAAATCCCTAATCTGTTCACCCAATACAGAGATCCTAGATTTGAGTAAATGGAAAACAAATGCTAAACAAAGGGACAAATTCCCACAGCTCTTCTTCAACAGTACAAGTCAGAAGCATAAAGAGAGATATTTAGCATTAGTATCTTCACATTTGAAGTAAATTTTTAAAAACTAAATATTCTATGTTGCATATTTCTTAGTATTAATTCATTTGAAGCAAAAACTAACTGGAACCCACACATCTATGGCTGACTGATTTTGACAAGAGTGCCAAGTCCATTCAATGAAGCAAATGGTGCTGGGAAAACTGAATATCCACATGCAAAAGAATGAAGGTGGACCCCTACCTCATATTATATACAAAAACTAACTCAAATGAATCATAAATAAAAGGCCTAAATAAAAGCACTAAAACCTTAAAACTCTTAGAAGAAAACATAGGGGAAAATCTTTAGGTTCCTGCATTAGGCAATAGATTCTTAGACTTTATACTGAAAGCAACAAAAGATAAATATAGATAAGTTGGACCTCATCAAAATTTAAAACTTTTGTGCACCAAAAGACATTATTAACAAAGTGGAAAGAGAACCTACAAATGGGAGAAAATATTTGGAAACTATATATCTGATAAGGGTATAATAAGTAGAATATATAAAGAACTTGTACAACTCAACAACAAAAAGACAACTCCATTAAAAAATAGGCAAAGGAAACTCAGCTTATAAACTCACTACCTTCCCCCTGGCATGGGACATAACTTCCGGGGATGAGCCTTCCTGGCACTGAGGGATTATTACCAAGTGCCAGCTAGCAATGCATTTAGAAAAAGACCTTGACCAAAAGGGGGAAATATAAATACAAATGTTTTTATGGCTAAGATATTTCAAAGTGAGTCGGGAGGTCATTCGAAAAGTTACACGTATGCATGTCTCAGGAGGATCTCACTGACTGCCACAGTAAACAGTGCCTCAAACAGTGGGGCTCCTGAGGGCTCTAGAGACATCCAGAAACTATAAGCAGAGCAGCTCAGGAATTCAGCACCCCATCAGTGGGCCTTACTTTGGAATATATGCTCCTCAATTTAACAGAGTTAGATTGATTTATAATTTCCCTACACATATCTCTTCTGTCCCTTTTATTTGAACCTATAATTAGCAATATACTTGTTAAATTTATGTCCCAGAAACTTAAGTCTTCAGTCTGTTCATATGCTGGTTAAGCCCTGAATCTCAGCAGAGCTGCAACATCTACTCTCCAGTTCCCTGGACTCGCCTAGGACAACTAACAAGGAGATGATGATGGACAATGCCCATCCTAAAAATCAGTATCCACAACTGTAAGCAAGGCAATTCCATCCATTTGCCCCATGGGATCTAAGCCCCCTCTCAATCAGAAACAGAGTGGGCATCACCATGCCCAAATCCTCACTATTGAGGAATGAACAAAGATAAGGGGGAAATACAGCTATGGACTAAAGTAGACTCATTATTATTCTAGCAATAGAAGAACTTGAAAAATTGATATAAAGGCAGTGGCCATCAGAGGTTCTGAGGGGAGGGAGAGGGAAGAATAGGTGTAATATGGGGCATTTTTGGGACATTGGAATTGTCCTGCATGGCATCGCAATGACAGATACAGGCCATTATACATTTTGTCAAAACCCATAAAATTGTATGGTGCAAAGTGTAAACTATAATGTAAACTACAGACCATGGTTAGTAGAAAACATTGTATGATTCCACTTACATGAAATATCTAGAATACGCAAATTCACAGACAGAAAGTAGATTAGAAGCTACCATGCCCTGGGCTGGTGGAGGGGATGGGAGCTAATGATTAAAGGATAGAGTTTCTGTTTGGGGATTTAAAAAGTTTTCATAATGGAAGGTGGTGATGGCAGCACAACACTGTAAACGTAATTAACGCCACTGATTTGTACAATTGGAAATGGTTTAAATGGCAAAATTTATGTTACATATATGGTATTACAATTTTAAAAATAAAGCACCTAACTGGAAAAATCAAGCCTGAATCTGGTCAGGGTTTCCTTTTTGCAGGAAATTCAGGAGAAGAGGACAGTGGCTGAGACCACTGCAGGGAGGCAATCAGCAAAATCCAGAAGGTAGGAGCCCCTACGGGCAAAGGACATGCTTTCTTCAACGAACACAACTCAGAGGAGAAAGGCAACCAAAGGAGATCAACCCCGTGCGAGGCGCGGCCTGCGGGGTCCTGAGCCAAACACAAGGATGAAACAGTTACAGGCAATCAGAAAGTCTGAGCCGCGGCCAGATAGTTAATGACATAAAGGGCTACTGGGCTTGTTTTTAAATACGTCAGCTTTAGTAAGATGTAATTCACATCCTGTACTATTCACCCATTTAAAGTGTACAAGGCAATGGTGTTTAGGATATTTGCAGAGTTATGCAACCTGCACGATGGGGGCGGGTGCCAAGGGGAGGGCGCCTTGGACAGCGGGAGAGGGGAGGTGGGCGCGCTAACAGCGGCCCCAGGATGGCAGGAGACAAGTGGGCAGATGCAGGCTGGGGGCGGATTGAGTTGTGCAAGTGCTACTGAGTGCTTCTGTTTTTCTGAGCAACCCAGAATGTGAGGCCGAGGCTGGAGGAGAGGTAGCAGGGAACCAGATGAGCAGGGGCACACGATTGGCGTGCAGGCGCGCCTGCCGCCCGGAGGGTCACGGTCCCCAATCTAGAGCAACATCATTGGCTCACCGTGACGCCTCCCGAGGGCAAGCCAGGGTGTCCCCCTCCTCGGGAGGCAGGCCAGCCCCCGCCTCTGGGTGCACCGGCCCACTTGTGCGGGTTCTGCCGTTACCATTACCATCAGCCCTTTCTAAACCACCAGTGTTGTGAAGTTGGGAACCACGTCCACCCTCAAGTCATTGTCGCCCTGACACTGACACTGCACATACGGGTGGGTGACAGCCCTAGAGCGCCTGGCAAGCCGGCCGCTGTCCTAGAAGGTGACGGGATGAGAGCGTGCTTACCGTGAGCCGGCTGGAGAGCCTGAGGTCTTTCGGATCTGAAACACAAAACAGGCAAAGGCAGTTTACATCCAATATTTGAAGTGCCAGCCAATACAAGGCATTAAAACGGAAATAACAAGACCCTCCACTGCTTTTATTAAAGTAGCACACATTTAGACCAGGCAGGGCCAGGTGGAGGCTCGCCTGTGCGCCTGGGACAGAGGGAGTCTGCCCACCCACTCTCCCACCAACGTGTGGGCCTTGACCAGAAAGGAGGGTGGGAGGGAATGAGAGGAGAAGCGGAGGATGGGTTATCTGGACTGGGCGGAAGCCAGGAGTGACAGCTGTGGCGAGGGCCCGTAGGGAGATGTGCTTACTGAAGACCAGCCAACCGTCCCTTACGCAGGAGACAGGAAGGAGAAAGCATATGGTAGAATCACAGTGGCTGAAAAGACACTGACGAGTGGTGTTTCCCACACTCGAGTAATGCACAGATGCTTTTTTTTTTTTTTTAGGAGGTACCGGGGGTGAACCCAGGACCTCGTATGTGGGAAGCTGGCGCTCAACCACTGAACTACACTGGCTTCCCTGGGTTGATTTTTTTCATTTTCGTTTGTTTGCTTGTCGTTTATTTGTTTTTAGGAGGTACCAGGGACCAAGCCTGGGACCTGTGGGAGGCGGGAGCTCAACCGCTCGAGCCACCTCAGTTCCTCAACAGATGCTTTTTAAAAACAACTTATCACAGACCTCGGAGGATACATTTTTCAAACCTCCCCTGCCCTTGTTCCAAGAAACCTAGGTTCGAGAAACAACAACTTAGGATCTTAAACTCCTATCGTATAAAAGTCTCTAAGACAAGATAGTGCTTATTTTTTAAGGTTATCATTGAAATGAAAAAATAAACTTGAACTTGTAAGAGCACATCCCACAGACCCGGAGGTCCACAGCCCCGAGCTGGAGGGCGTGAGTGAGCAGGAGCACCAGCTCCTTGGGGATGCACCAGCTTCCCCCACGCCCGCTTCAGTTTACCTGGGGCAGGCCACTCAACAGCCCCAGCCTCGGGCACGCTCTGGGAGAGCCCTGTGCTTTCAGGGCGTGGGGGTGAAGACTCACGGACTAACAGCCGTGCCCACCCTAGAGAGCACCGGCCCCCAGGGAGCATTCGATGAACGCGCCTGATCTTGTCTGATCTCAGAAGCTAAGCAGGGTCGGGCCTGGTTAGTACTTGGATGGGAGACCACCTGGGAATAGCGGGTGCTGTAGGCGTTTGCCAGCCTCTGCTCCGGCGCACTCTCTCGCTCTCTCACTCTCTCCCTGTCTCTCTCCTCTTTTGCCCACCCGCAGCTGCCCAGAGCTTGGCACCCCCGCCCCTCCCCACACACAAATCTTAACGTGCATGGAAAGAACAGAGGAGGTGCGTCTCCACTGCAACGCGTGGAACGAAATCAGCCTCAGGTGTTGACACGGGGCGGGGGGAGCTGCGGCCCAGAAGCAGGGCCAGCACCCAGTGGGAGGATCCTGCGGAGAAGGGGGCAGGCGGGGAGATGCCAAGCCTGGAAGGCATCCACTGGCCACGAGCCAGGCACGGAGGGCAGCCTGAGCAGAAGCCGGGGTAGGAGAGCAGGAAGAGGCAGGACCGGCTGACAAGGGAGGCTGATCTCTGCAGAAGGGGCCAGCCGTCCCCAGGAAGGAGCCTGAGACGCAGCACATGACAGCGCAGGTCACAGAGACCCCGGGGGGGGTGGAGACCTGAGTGAACTGGTAGCCCACCAGGGAAAACAAAGTGTGGCCAATGCAGGAGGAGGAAGTCAGGTGTAGGGTGGAGGTGGAAGGAAGAGCAGAAGGAATTTGGGGAGGAGCACTGAAGAGTAGGAGGAGGAAGCAGATGTGGCTCAAGCAACTGGGCTCCCGTCTACCATATAGGACAATTCCCAGGGCCTCCTGGTGAAAAGTGAGCTGGCCCGGGCGGAGAGCTGGTGCAGCAAGATGATGCAACAAAAAGAGCCAGAGGAGAGACAATGAGTGATACAGCAGACCAGGGAGCTGAGGTGGCGCCTCTCTCCACTCCGGAAGTCCCAGGATCGGTTCCCGGTGCCGCCTAAAGAGAAGACAAGCAGACACAGAAGAACAAACAGAGAGCAGACAGCGAGCGCAAAACAACGGGGGGTGGGGGTGGGGAATAAATAAATAAATAAATCTTTAAAAAAAAAAGAACCGGAGGAGTGAGCCTCACGGAGGCCGCTGACTGGCCTTGAATATATTTACCAGTGATGGCTAAAGGCTGAGGATTTGTGTCATAACAAACCAGTGTAAACTGGAGGAACCCGGAGAAGAGGGAGGTGTCCCCACGGTCTGGTGATCCCGCAGTCTGGCCGTCAGCGCCACAGCCCCCCACCCCATCCATGGCACCCCAGGGACCCTCCCACCAGCACTGGCTGGCCACGTTTCCCTGCCAGAGCCGAGAAGAAAACAAGAAACAGGCCGGCAGGGCCCCCACCCCGGAGAGGCCTGCTCTGTAGTCGCCACCCCCCTTGGCCCCCGCACCCCAGGAGCCGCGAGCGTGGTGGGTTTGTGGGAAGGAACGAGCACCCTGAGCTGCACTGCTCTTGGAAATGCTGCCTGAGCGGAGGCCAATGCCTCCTGCACTGATGGAGCTGAGCGGACGTTGGCCTGGAAGGTCCCAGCCAGCAAACGAGCTCAGCGTCTGTCCCCACGCAGCAGCCCCCATTCAAGGCCTCTCGCCAGAGCCAATGCTTTTGCCAGCTGAGGAAGGCAATGAAAGGCAACAGTGGGCTCTGCACCTCGGCGGGACGCACGTGGGGGCCGGGGCACTAGAGAAGAGGAGGCACTCCTTCAGATGCCCACGTGCAAGGAACGCACAGGACCGCAGGACCGCCGCGGCGCAGGGCCCTGGGGACGAGCACAGAGGAAAGCACGGTACCAGGAGTGGCCTTTCCAGCACTCCAGCGACGCGCAGCTGGAGTTAGTCTCGGGCATGTTGGCAAGGGAGTCAGAATACTCTCCACCTGCTCAGCGGTTCATCGTTGGGCCATCTGGGGTGTTATGAAAAGTTTCCTCGACCTCCAGGGAAAGTGGCTAAAGTGAGAGCTATGCGGCGGCCCCAGGGCCCCTCACTTTGTGCCCACACCGCGGGCTTGTCTGTGGATTCCACAGCTGGGTGTCCACGTGGTGTTCAGCGGCAGGCAAAGCTGCCCTTGGAGCCTCAATCCTGCACAACTCTGTGGCGACCGTATTTTAAGAACTAAAAACAAAAGGCTCACTTCAGCGGTAAGAAAATAAGAGGGGAGAAGCTAGATAGAAGATGCAGTGATGTCTTGGATGATGAAGCTGGAAGCTCTGAATGCCAAGTTCAGATGATCACTGACCCTCGAATACCCCCGCCTGGATTAAACGGCAGCACGTGATTTTATGCAGCTTTGAGCTAAATCAGAGAACTAAACGCCAGACGGAATTCACCCGAAGAGCTCGTGGGATTGGACCGCCACAGCACGCCACGGCTGAGGCAGCGCCGGCTTCTATATTATTAGTGTAATTGTTAAGAATCCTTGTCTTGCCAGTTCTCTACTTTTAAAAATTACTTACAAATTCAATTAAATTAAAAGCTTTGGTACTGCATCTGGAAGGGAACAAAGAATTTGATTTTCTGGTAGAACACTACCTAATTAAGATAAATAATCTCGAGTCTTTCATCATGCCAGTTTTAGACTGTTGTCCAAGATACGCCTTATCAGAAAACAAACCAGGTGGCGAGGGAAGTTTCCATTTGTAGCAGGAGTGGGGCAAGCGGGTGCAGCCAGGCGGGCTGGGCCCGGGGGCGCTGGAGCTGAGCAATGCGGTCTTGGGTCGGCCGGGGAGGCGGCCTGAGATTCCCACGAGAGGGCAAACAGTGCTTGCCCGGAGCTAGGGGCGCAGGGAGAGGGGCTGAGGGTAAGGACTTGCAGCAGGAGCACGAGGTGGGAGGAATTTCCACATCTGTGCCAACGGCGAGCCCGGGAGAGGAAGGGCGAGCTGGGGACGGCTGTCCTGGACAAGGGGGCAGCCTGCTCCGCCCTCCCCGCTGGGTCAGCCCCAGGGCCCGCGCACTCACGTTCGATGAGGAAGAGGAAGCACAGCAGCCCCATGGCCGCGACGATGGCTCCAGGCACGATGAAGGACAGGCCCCAGCACGTGGACACCCAGTAGCCGGCAATCAGGGAGCCCAGGATGTTGCCCACAGAGGTGTGGGAGTTCCAGAGCCCCATAATCAAGCCTCGCCTGCAACACAGCAGAAAGGACGGCGTGGCACGGAGGCGCTGCAAGGAGCGCCCACGGCCAGGACCCCACAGCGCCCGCGGCGCGCGGGGGTCACTGCAGAATAAATGAATCCGCAAGGCACGGGGCCAGCGCAGCTTGAGAGACTGGGTTTCTAGCTGCCTCAGGGTTTATAAACACACATTCCTCTCCCAGAGCTTATTTTTCTTCTGTAATTAAAAAGAGGAAAGAGGTGTTTCCCAAAATTCTTGTAAGGTCTAAAATTTAGATTTGTGTCTCAACAGTCAAAATACATCGTTTGATGAAATTTCATGTTAACAGAAGTTCATAGTTTTGAACACAGCAGATGGACGAAGGACCTAAGCGAGGCTTGATGAGATGTCATTTCCCACCCACCTAGAACCTTCCACCTCCTCTTAACCTTGGGCCTGGCTGGCCTGAGTTACGCTCAGTCCCGTTTGTGACCTGAGTCAGGACTTCTCAAACTCGAATGTGCATTCGAATGGCCTGGGCGTCTGGCTAAAACGTAGATCCTGCTTCACACGCTCCCAGGCCCGGTGCTGCAGCTGCTCAGGGAGGGGCCCCGACGCCACCCCGCCCCAACATGGAGGGTGCGCTCCAGCACCTCTCAGGCCAGAGGCTCGGCCAGATTTCAGAACCGCGAGTCCTGGCGATTTCAACAATCTTCAGAGAGTGGAACAGTTATTTTAAGGGTTTTTTCCCCTCTGCAATTAGTCTAAAGAAAAACTAAAAATATAGTGGTCTGGTTTTCATCAGAATCTTTTAAAACATAAATGCTGTTGGGGCAGGGCCGCGTTCTCTCACCTTCCTTTGCCGAACCAATTGCCGAGGCAGGTGACCACGCTGGGCCAGCCGGTGGTCTGCACCAGCCCGTTGATGATCTGCAAAGAAGTGCAAGCAGGAGCTCACCGCGAGTGCGCGTGGCACGGGGCAGTCTCACCCGAGGCTCCGAGCTCCCCCTTTTCTGTTCTGAGTGTGGGAGCAGGGCTGGGGCTCTCATCAGAGAAGCACACCAAACCCCATTTTATGAGGGCCTTAACAGCCTAGATGTCTTTTAAACCACTTTATATAAATATATAAACTATGAAAGTAGCACACGCCTACTGTAGAAATGTCACGTAAGGAGAGAAAGGACAGAAAAGACAACCCAGCCAGGACCCGCCTCTGCGAAATAACTATTGCCAACCTTTCTGGTCTTTCCCCAACCTAAAAACTTTATAAAATTTTTTTTCCTTCTTCTTATAGAAATGGGATTGTATGGGAATATGGCTTATAAATTGTTGTTTTTCACCTAGGAGGTATGAAGCAGGAGCCGTTTTCATTTATCCTCCGAAATGGCATAACCTGGACCTAGCGCCTGAAGGAAGTATTTCTCTGCTTAGCAAGAGCGTCAGGAGTTTAGGGGTGTCTCAGTGAGCGGGTCTGCTTTAGCCTCGAGGGAATCAGGCTTAAGTTTCGAGGCGCTTAGGAGCTGTGTTGGTGAGCGGCTCTGCTTTGGCTGCCAGAGAGTCAAGGCGCCCCTACGGCCTGCCTGAAGCAGGTCCAGCCTGGAGCCGCCGAACCTCCTCTGGAAGGAGCCCGGGTCCCTCCGCACCCTGGGCCGCAGCCTGGCTGTGCCTGCGGCCTGGGCCAGCGCTCCAGGGAAGCTGGGATTCTGGCACCTGTCTCTTCCTTCCTCTTAATCATGTATATTACTACAAGAGTATGAATTACTTTTGTAATAAAAAGGCCAAATTTTTCAAGCACTGTGGCAGGATGTTTTTAATGAAAAGGAAAATGAAATAGAACGTGCTCTGTTGTTTTATAATGCTGCCGTGGGCTATGTGGATACCTCAGAGGAATCACAAAACCAGCGTCAAGCACCATCGTTTTAAGTGCTGGGAAGGGCAGCCGCAGCAGGTGCAGGAAGGGCCGGGCCCAGGAAGAAGGCCGCCCGGCCTGTCTTCAGGCCGTCACACCCCCTCCCAGCACCACTCAGCTCTTTCCTGGCCCCCCACTGACTGTCTCAACCCCCACCCCACCGCCAGTGGCCCCCAAGTCACCCGCAGCCCCACAGCGCCCCCACTGAGGGCTCAAATCTGTCTGCAGTGGGACACGTCGGGCGCCTCAAGTGCAGGCAGGACGATGCGGGCTCGTGTTCTGAGGCCCTGGTTGGGGCGCCGACCAGCAGCAAGGCTGAAGAGGCAACGCTGGAAACGAAGGGAACCTCACGGAGCAGAAGAGAGAGGAGGGGCCCCGCGCCCAGCCTCGCGACCTGCCAGCGACCCTCGTGGAGAGGGGGGGCACGTGACTCAAACCGCCCACCCCCTTACCTGAGCTACCACGTAGAATCCAAAGCTGTGAATGTCGTAGAAATAGCCTAATCCAAACAGGGCGGTGAAGGCCCCGCTGGCGAGCATCCCGCAAGTCAGGTAGTACCTGATGGGCAGGCGCTCCCCGATGATGCCGCTGGGGGGAAGGGAGAGGAAACTGAGAAACGCGGCTCGCCCGGCAATTGCTCCGCGATGCTCTCGTGCTCTTCTGAGCTTTCAGAGGTGGCAGCAGCACAATTTCCAGGAAGACCTAAGCCTAACTGCTGCCTTCAGTCGCCAGGGCCTGGCACTTGGCAACATCCTGTAAGACGTTTTATTTCCAATAACAGTCCCTGTCAAATAAAGAAACTCAAACATTGTGACTTACAGGTGACGGCTGGCAACTGAAGAAAACAAGAACTTGTGCTGCCAGTTAATCCTGCTTTTACACAAACAACAGCCAGCAAGTGTACATAGCATTTTAAAACTGCGGCTGTTGAGCCACTGACACAGGCCATGAAAACGGGTCCCTCGGGAACCTGAGCCAGTTGCTCAGCCCAGCTGGTCAGACGCCCCGGCGGGGTGGGCTCGTGGACAGCCGCTGTCCAGCCGCTCTGCCCATACCGCCTCCCTGCAAACCACTTTTCTGTTTTAAACACGGAAGATTTTCTTTAAGGTAAGATCAGACACATGGGTAGATTCTCTAAGATCCTTTGAAACAACATGTGTCACTAATATTTGGGGAGTCACCCTCCAAAGCCTACTCTCTCACGTAAAGCACCCATGCACCAAAGGGCTCTTCCTTCCATGATGACCAAATTAGAGATCTACCACCAGCATCAAACACAAGTGACCACTGTTTAACAGTAAAACAGAAGAAAGTAATTTAAAATGATAAACACTCCGATTTTAAGGGATTAGCCAAATGTCCTTGGCTGAGTAGAACCGACCACAGGCAGATTCAGAGAATTCCAGAGCTGGGAAAGGAGTTATCTGCTTTGACTTGCTCGCTTCAGCGGTTAGGAAAGTGGCCCAACGCGGCTGGGGACCACCCGAGATCACAAAACAAGTGGCAGGGCCAGTGGGTCTGCTGAGAACAGCGGCCGGCTCCTGAGATGCTCTACAGTATCGTGCCCACTTCTGATCTCTCCAGAGAAACATTAAGGAAAAGGTCTGGTGGGGTGGGATGGAATGGACACCATCACGTTTGCCCTCAGTCTCCAAGGTCACGCTGCGTGGCTTTGACGGATGTCACCTGACACACCACATGAAACCGCACCCGCTGCGAGAGCGTAACTGCACACTCGAGTCCTCCGGCCACTGTGCTCCCGTCACCCTAGAAGGCCTTGAATGAGCAGTGCGCCCGCGCTTGGGCTCTGAGCTGCTGATACCACATAGGACGGGATTTCAGACCCTCACCACGAGCGGCATGAGAATGATCTCTGCCCGTAAGTAAGCAACAGTAAAACCACCTGGTTACTCAAGCCAGGGTCTCTCTGCCTCAGCCCTGGGGGCATGCTGGGCCGGACAATGCTTGGTGGTGAGAGGCTGAGCTGTGGGTGGAAGGAGCTTTAGCGTCCTCTGTCCACTCCGTGTCAGGTATGACAACAAAGGCGTCTCCAGGCCCTGCTACATGTCCCCTAGGGGACAAAAGCACCTCCAGCGGCAGAGCTGGATTGAAGATCTGCTTCCCAGTAGCTGAGAGTGACACTCCAACTTGGGGCCTCTGGCGCCCTGTAAGACCGCAGGCTTTAGGGCGCCAATCCCGGCCTCAGACTGGGCCCCGGCAAGCAGCCTGGCAAGGCCCCACAACCCGACAATGCCCAGGCCCGCTCCACAGCCCCTTCAGCCGGGCTCGTGTTCCACTGTCCCGCGACACTGGCCACGCAGCCCCGCTCTGCAGCACTATGTGCCTACACAGACCCCACGGCAGTCTGAACAGGGAGACCCTCCATCCCGTCAGGTGCTGCCCCCCCCCCAGGGGCCCTGAACTGGGTAGCAGGCCCAGGCCTCGACGATCCCTGAGATTCTCAAGGCTGTGAAGGTCTCTCCGTCTCTGAACTGAAGCCTCTGGGGCCTATAAGGGTTTTTTACTTTTTAACTTGGCTGGACCAACACAATACTCCAGGTTTTGATCAGCCAGCCACCCATCCTACGACCCCGACACCCCTCACCAGGGCCTCGGTCAATTTCAAGAACAGGCTTGAGAGTGCCAGGATGACGACAGCCCCACTCGCTGAGAGACCCCCAACGGGCAGGCGCTGTATGAAGGCGTTTACAGGTGTAACTCATTTATTCCTCACCACAGTGCTATGTGGAAAGAACCATGGTTTCCTCTGCTCTGCAAAGAGGAAACTGAGGCACAAAGAGGCATAGTGATTTGCCTAGGGCCACCCCCTGGCAAACGGCAGAGCTGAGATTCAAACCCAAGCAGTCTGTGCCCCTAACTGCCCCGTGATCCCGCCAGGAGACTGCCGGAATGAAGAATTCTGCTTGGCCCCCAGAGGGGGTGAGGCACCCAGAAGCCACGCAGGTGAAGAAGTCTGGGGCAGGACTGTATAAACCGATCTGAGGCTGAGGCAAAAGCAGTCACTCGGCTGTGGGAGCAGGGGTAGCCGCAGAGACCCAGGAGAGGATGCCCCTGCTGCCACTCTGCTGCCAGAGGACCACGTCCAGAGATGCAGCAGGAGCCACGGTGCGCCATAAACGCAGGGGCCGGAGAGGCAGGACAGGCTGTGCCTGTGAGCACAACATGGTGATGCCTGAACACTGCTTGGTGGCCCCACCTGGACAGCCACAGCTCTGTGCTAGCCACCTGGGGACCACCTGGGAGCCGCCTGGGGACCTGGGAACTTCCTGGGGGCCACCTGGGAACCTCCTGGGAGCCGCCTGGGGGCCACCTGGGAACCTCCTGGGAGCCACCTGGGAACCTCCTGGGAACCTCCTAGGGACCACCTGGGAACCTCCTGGGGGCCACCTGGGAACCACCTGGGGGCCACCTGGGAGCCGCCTGGGAACCTCCTAGGGACCACCTGGGAACCTCCTGGGGGCCACCTGGGAACC
>JAQZBX010025757.1:0-12653 GCA_029593785.1 Cabassous unicinctus | reverse complement strand
CTGAGAACCTCCTGGGGGCCACCTGGGAACCACCTGGGAGCCGCCTGGGAACCTCCTGGGAACCTCCTGGGGGCCGCCTGGGAGCCACCTGCTTGCTGCCTGGGTGCAGAGTCTGAATTCCACGCATACCAGTACCTCTAACATCTGAGCTAACTGGACAGACACCTGGCAAAGGGTCTCGAAACCCAGCACACCTACCTCAGGTACATCCCGATGGCGTAGGCGCAGAGGAAGGCGTAATCCAGGGCCCCGAGCAGCTGCTGGTAGTTGGCCTTATCTACAGCAGATGAAAGATAAAGGGCAGCATTCGATTCTGTCAGTTCCTGGTCTGGGGCAGGACAATAAAGCCAGGACGGCTGCTGGGGGTGTGGGCAGTGCGCTGAGAGAGCCGAAAGGGGTGTTTTGGAGAGTAGAAAATACGGTGGTGCATCTTCCCTTTGGCTTCTTGGCAACGGTCGCAAAAGCGCCCTCTTTTGAGTGTGCCAGCCCCCTTGCTCCCGAGGGCCCTGCATTCATTCACTTTGCTTTCCAAGTCGGCTGGGTGGACGTCAGCACCTCACGCCAGGGCCCTGTGGCTTTTCCCTTCTTCCTACCCCCAGATTTCCGCTCTGTGTGTTGTAATGCCCAGTTCTGACAAACGCGAAACACAAAGCACCTTCAGCAGATTTCCCCACTAGGGACTCCTGTTTTAGCAGGCAGCACCTCTGCACCCAGCGACGCGGCCAATGAATAGTGGAAATGCAGTTTCAGTTCAGATCATCGGCGCTGCTGCCGAAACTAGCAAGGCCAGAAGAGTCGGGCAATGCCGGCCATCTCTCGCCATCTCACCCTTTCCGGGGGAACCCGGATGCTCGCGGGAAGCCTGACAAGGAACTCACCAAATGGGGCCCAGCCGCAGTCGGTCTCGTTGTCCGCGCGGGGCTGGGGCGGGAGGTAGGCCGCCTGCCTGCTCTGGCTGCTGACCTTGACTCCATCCTCACGCAGAGCAGCACAGGACTTGTGGAGCTCGCCCTGGGACGCCCGGGGAGGACAGGGGCAGGGAGAGAGAAAGCGCACCCGGAGAGGTTCATCACGGGCCGGAGGGAAAGCAGCCGCCCCTCCCCTCGTCGCCATGCGGGCGAGCTCCTGGGGCCCGTCTACAGGCCCCTCGGGAGCGCCCGCTGCTGAGGTTCGTGCTGAGAAAGGACCACGCCTAGTGTACACACAACAGAAACAAGCGTCCACGCGGCCACCTTCACACAGACGTCCGCGGCAGATCTACTCATCAGCGCCCCAAGCCAAAGGCGCCCCACTCGGACACCCGCCTGTAACAGGAGTGGAGCCATCTCGCCAGATTCACGCAGCTGAACACTGCACAGCAATGAAAAAGAACTGACTATGGCTACGCACAACCATGGGGTCAACTCCACAAACAGCACGAAGCAAGACAAGCCCGACACCAAGGAGGACAGGCTGTATGTTTCCGTTTCCACGAAGCTCAAGAACAGGAAAAGGGGTCCATGGCAACAAGCGTCAGAACCGTGGGGTCTTCTCCTAGTCCAGGCGATGCCTGGGCATGCATGTAAATACCTGTCAAGCCCCCCCCCCCCAGCCCAGATCTGGGCAGTCTGCTGTGTGCCGACCACACCTCAGTAAAAGGAAAAAAACTCTTAGGGATGGGAGGCCCAGCCCATCTAGGTGTCTATGAGGACCCAGAAACCAGGGCAGGGCACAGAGGCTCTGACCAGGGGTCTCAGGGCGGGGCTGTGGCCCCTAAGCGTTGGGGGGGCCTGCACGTCCTCGGGGGCGTGGCCTGCTGGGGAGGGCAGGAGGGCGGCAGGGGGGTGCAAGCAGAGCTCTTCCTCAGGTGCGCCAGGGAGAGAACTCGGCGCTTCCAGCCAAGTGCGCGAGACAGAGGGCGCACACCGTGGTGGGGGCGCGGCCAGCTCAGGGACCCTGAACTTGTGACAGGAAAGGAGGCGACCTCAGGCGACCACTCTCTCCACGTGGCCCCTGCGGCGCGTTCTCTGAAATAAAGGCTTGGCGCTGCACGGGGCTCAGATGAATGTCCCCCAGTGTGAGCGCAGGAGCAAAGGAGGGGCCCTCATGGCCAGGGAGGTGTCCCTTAGAGGGCCAGGTGCACTTCCAGTGGCCGCGGGTCAGAGGGCGTCCTTTATGAGCAGAGGCCGGGGAAGGGCACCGCCCCAGGGCCAGGGCGCAGTGTGCTGGGCATGGAGCTCCTGGCAGGCTCCCCCAGGTTCCAGCTCCAGCCCCCGGCAGCGAGCAGGCATCTTGTCCTCCTCTGCCCCTTGGCCACTCTCCAGGAGGGAGCTGCGGGGGTGGGGGGGGTCACTTCAGAAAGGCTGCCCTTCCAGGGCTGTGGTCAACCTGGCCGGACACCTGCTGATTTCATGGCTGGCTGCACATGGCCACGGGCCACCGAGGCGGATACGGCCCGTGGGACTCGTCTTCTCTGTGGTCACACTGCCTTGTCATCATCAGGGGGCCGTTCTGTGATGATGCCAACATTGTCCTGAAGAGCGAGCCGAGGGCTCAGCTTCACAAATTCAGAATGATTACCTGCCAAACAGCTTTCCCCAGCAGAGCTCCTCCTCCCCTTGGCAAACGGGTGTCACCATTTCCCCCGACCGCTCAGCAGCCCCTTTTGACCCCAGCTGCGGCCTCACCTGGGCTCCGGCCAACTGGGCCTGGGCTGCCCTGCAGGGGCTGTGGCTCGGCGTCCCTCTGCCTGAGCAGGCCGTTCCAGCACGTCCCCCCACTGCCCCCGAATGCGAGTGCCTCTGCTTCTCCTGTCAGCAGATGCTTTCTGCCCACCTCTCCTTCCCATTGGGAAGCCAACCTGGCCATACCCAGGAGGCATAATGATGCTGTTTCCATTCCCCATTCCCTAAGGCAAGCCACAGGTGGAGGGGAAAGGACCCTTCCAGGCTCCGAAGAAACCTGTTTGCAGGACTAAATGTGAACACAGGAATTGCCACCAAAAGCCTTCTGAGGAAGTGAGGGGAAAGGGCTCTGTAGAATGATGCTCAAGGCAGAAGTTACACCTCCTCTTTCCTCATTAAATGGTTCCTGGAGGAGCCATCCCTTGAAAACATAAAACGTTCAGGAGCCCTGCCTCGGTTTCACCAACTAGCAGAGAAGGAGTTCTGGCTTTGGTTTCTCCATGATGCTGGGAGTTGGACCAACAGCTAGGAACACTGGCCGTGGCCAGGGATCCTGGGCTGGAATCCCCACGTCCCAGGGGCTGGCTTATGGCCTTGGCGAGATGGAGTGAACTCTGCGACCGTCTGAAACCGGCAGGATAATACCAACCACAGGATTGTCGTGAGGACGGACTGGCCACCAGACACCTGGCCCCGGGCTGCACTTAAGAGCTGGCAGTGGGGAGGACAGGGTGTCTGAGGGCGCTGTGTGCAAGGGGTTACCCAGGTCTCAGCCTGCTGAGAGTCTCACCCCGTTCTCAGCCTGTGTCTCCCAGCCTTTCTGTCATATTAAAAAACATCATTGTCCAGTTGAAGGACTACAACACCAGCCACAGAAGACATGATATTGGGAAGTGGATGTGGCTCAAGTGATTGGGCTCCTGCCTACCACGTGGGAGGCCCGTGGTTCGGTTCCTGGTGCCTCCTAAAGAAGACAGTGAGCGGACGCGACAGGCAGGCACAGCAAGCTGATGCAATAAGATGATGCAGGAAGAGACACAAGGAGAAAAATAAGAGACAACAAAGCAAGGAATGGAGGTGGCGCAACGATTAGGCACCTCCCTCCCACATCAGAGGTCCCGGGTTCAGTTCCTGGTGCCTCCTAAAGAAACAAGGAAGACAACAGACACAGCAAGTGAAAACAACGAGGGGGTGGGGAGAAATAAAATAAATCTTTACAAAAAAAGACGTGATATTACCCTAGCACAAAATGTTTGGAGGGTATTTAAACAAGCACATATTAGTTTTCAGCTATATTTTATTACCATATTTCAATGAGTTCCACCCCCAACCCTGGCATCTGGGGGACAATAAATTCACTGGGGGTTCTTAACAAGGGGCCTGTGAGCTTGAATTGAAATTCACAGAAACCTTACTCTTGTGGGGACGTGCTGGTGCGGGTGTGATGTATTTATTAAATGATACGCAGTGTAGTGTGGGCTTAGTGAGGGGCCGTGGTTTTCACCTGGCTGGCAGAGGGGTCTGTGGAACAAGAAAGGTTACGAGCCCTTGGATTACACTAAGATGGCTTGACCAGAGGGAAACCCACGAGGTGGACTGCTTCTCAGTCTGCTGCCTCAGCGAGATGGGCTGAGTCCCCATGGCCCCCGTGTCCTTGTAAAAGTGGGGGAGGTGGCGGAGCAAATCCTTGGAGAACGCTGCTTTCATAAAAGCCATTTTCTCTGCAATTTTTTTTTTTTTTTATGGAAGCGACTTTCAACAAGTTTTGAGCAGTTATTAAAAACTGATCAATTAAGAGACAGCCTGGCAGCTTAGAAAAATGCTCAGGACATGCCCAGGAAGGAAGAGCAGAAAGTGACATGGTAAACACATGAGCAGACAATTATCTTAACTGAAACTGGTTGCTTCCATCGACCTGCCAGCTGCCAATTCCCCCTCAGATCTGTACGGAACCCCATGCTTCCCACTCCTGCACCCCCAGCTGGGCAGCAAAAGGAAATCACACTTGCAGGGATTAGCGGATTGGAGCAGGCAGTTTTCACGGTCTACACCACAAAAGAGTGAACCTCCTTAGGTTGCACACTTGCACAGATCCCTGCGTCCTCAGGCACCAATGTTAACTCTGCTAACATGCATTTCATGAAGACTGTTACTAAGCTCTTCACTTGAGCAAGTTCTCATTGAGAAACCCTACATGTTCATTCACTTCAAAAATGCCTGGTGAGCACCCCCTGGGCTGCCCCCCACTCCCCCCCAGGTCCTCTGCAGGAGTCAGGCGAGCCTCTAGAGAGGGGAGAGCCAGGAGGACAGGTGGGGGGACACAAGGACAGGAGAGCGGGAGAGTCGCACGTCATCCCCCAGCAAGGAGGGAACGAGGCCTGTTAGCTTCCTTCCAACTTTAGGTGATGTGAGGGTTGAGTGTGTGTGCAAATGTGACGCACACGTGAATGTATACATGACCTACACTGAATGGGTATGTCCAGTAAACCCTACAGCGTTTTAGCTCGTCAGGGTAGGAGGCTCACTATTCTAACTAATCCTTTATACTCCCTTTGCAAGGCTCTGGGCTAAGAGAACTCTCCAAAGCATTGTACGCCGCGTGACCACAGTCCAAGCACACACAGGCAGGGACAGACGCGAACACAGCCTCTCTCAACACAGATATGGAATACACAGGGGGCGTCTTTGGTCACTCTAATTTTTCAAAAATGGAATCATACTATACATGCTTGAATACAATTTAACTCTTCTCACTCAAAATACCTCCTGGAAATCTTTCTGAATCAACTGGTTTGGCTCTAGTGCTTTTTAGTAGTTACACATCTAATATTAGGAATTCACCACATCTTACTCTTTCCCCTACTGATTAGGTTCACCTGGTAGCCAGTTTGTGTGTGTGTGTGTGTGTGCGTGTGTGTGTGTGTGTGTTGTGTATCACTACTTAGAGTGCTGCAGTAAAGATGCAAATACAGCTAGCCCTAAGTATGGGTGCTTCTGCCTTTATGGGAGATTCCCAGAAGTAGGGCTGAAGGACCTGCATTTTAAAAAATATCAACAGGGGGGGCAGATGTGGCTCAAATGGTTGGGCATCCGTCTCCCACATGGAGAGACCTGGGTTCGATCCCCGGGACCTCCCGGTAAAAAGAAAAAAAGAAAAAAAAAAAATCAACAGGTGTTACTAGATTGCTTTCCAAAAGGTTGTAACACTTCATATTTCTACCAGCAATGGGTGGGCGTCCCCTCCTCCCACTCTGCCAGCAATGGGGTTATCATTCTTTTAAACGTTTTGCCGGTTGGTGGATAAGCGAGATTCTGTTACTTTGACCTAGTGACTACTAGGAAGCTTGAATATAGTTCACGTGTGTCTTGGAAATCTGGATTCCTTGTCTGTGAACTGTTCATCCACACTCTTTGTTCACTGTTCCTTTGGGTTTCCTAAATTCACATTCCTAAGATGAATATCATTTGATTCTTACATTTTCGTTTTTTACATTTAAATCTTTAATACACTTGTAATTTATATTTTATAACGTAAGATAGAGTTTTGTTTTTTTTTTTTAAAAAATTTATTGAAGTATATCATTCATACGTGAACATAAACTATAAATGTTCAGTAAACATCGTGAACTTACAAAACAAACATGCATAACATCATACAGGGCTCCCACACACCACCCCCCACAAACACCCTGCATTGTTGTGAAACATTTGTTAACAAATCATGAAAGAACGTCGTCAAAGTATTACTAACAACCATAGTCCGTATGGTCCTCCCCATATATTTTTTTAAGGATTTATTTATTTATTTACTTACTTTTATCCATTTTTATCACCACCCCCACCCCACCCCCGTTTTTGCTGTTTCTGTGTGATTCGCTGGGCAACTCTCTGTGTCCGTTTCCTGCCCTCTCTTCTCATCCTTCTCCTCCTGTCTTCACTGGGATTCAATCCTCGGAACTGCTGATGTGGGAGAGAAGTGTCCTCCTACCACCTGCGCCACCTTAGTTCCTGGTTTTTTGGTGCGTCTCGTCTTGGCTCTCCCTTGTGTCACTCTCCTCTTACGTCGTCATCTTGCTGTGTGGCTCATTGGGCCCTGGTGGCCCACGTACCTTCTATATTTTTCTTCTTTTAATTTTTACCGGGAGGTCCTGGGAGTCAAACCCAGGTCCCTCCATATGGGAGTCGGACGCCCAGCCACCCGAGCCACATCCGTCCCCCTGCTATATCTCTTAAGGCTGACCAAAGATACCCAAAGTTACAGTCTTTTCCCATACAGGATGGTCATATAATAAATCAGGCTTAGTTTATCACCAGCATTCTAAAAACCAGACCAAGGGAGAAAAACTAGGTCTCGGGACACATGCATGGCTTCTAATATAGCAAATGTTTAGCCTACCCTGATTACCACAGAATCAGGACAGCGAGAATATCCGCAATATGACAAAGTTTTTGGATCGATAACCAGTTGTAACTGATACCATTTATTAAATAAACAATTCTTTTCTTATCATGTCTGTCAACTATTCTAGATTTTCTATTCTCCTTACCTCTTTGTTCCCATGCCAATACAATCATTTGATAACAGTCGTTTAAAAAATGTTATCTTTTTCACACTTTCCTTGGTAATTCTTGGACATTTTTTCATATAAACTTTAAGATTAATTTATTCTTTAAAAAAAAAAAAAAAGCACTACTGAGATTTCCACTGGAGTTGTATTATGTTTAAATATTAATACTGGGTGGAAACAAAAAAGAAAAACCAAAAAGACATTAACACTGGGTGGGAGCATTGGAACTTTCAAGAGAGCCAATTTTCCCACCCCAAACCTTCCCAGCTCTCAGGCTGTTTTCAGTCTGCCCCTGAGGGTTCTGTGTTTTCTTTTTAGAGGTCGAGCCCGCCCAAGAGGGCTGGGCACACTCACTCTGGTTGGTGTCACCACTTGCCCCTGGGTCCAGGGATGCCTGCAGCCTAAGCTCTTCCCAAGAGCGGCCCAGGGACCCTCCAGCACCAGGAGGCTGGGAGGGCTTCCGAGGGGCTGGTGCGGGAGCAGGACGGCTGCGAGCCATCTCCACCCACAGAAGTCCTCCAGAGGCCAGCACTGCCTCTGTCCCACGTCTGTCCCAACATGGGCTCTCAGCTCTGCGGGCTGGCGTCTCAGGGGGGCGCCCACCCCACCCTCTAGGACTCAAGGCACCTGTCCTGTCCGGATGGCCGTCTCCCCTCCCTCACACCCCCTAAAGGCTCTGCTGACGACTAGGGGTCCACCAGTTCCCTGGTCTGTGAAGGCCTCTTCCATGGGCTCCACCATTCTTAAGATCTGCCTTTCACACGAGCCACCTGGGTGTCTCCCCCGCCAGGAAAACAAGTAGCAGCAGCACTGAAATTTGCAGCGGCTGGCTCTTGGTACTGACCCGGGCACTTCCAAGAGGGTGGCTGCTCTGAAGCCCACCACCTCTTCTCCCATCCTTCTTTCTCTTTTGAAAACCAGGTCTGTAAAGGACTGCAAAGCATTTTGCCACAGTCACCTCAAAGCCACCTCAAATCTGAGTCTTGAAGGGCATGGAAACTTCCTGCTTCCCAGGAGCCAAGGAGGAATTTTAGGAAGCACTGCAGAACGGGGAACATATAACAGCCCCGGAGGCAGCGGCCTCTGCAAGCCTCTCCCCTGGTGCGAGACTTAGAGCCACTGCTCAGGGCTCAGCCCCCAGCAGGTGAGCAAGGAAGCTACAAAGTTCAACCAAACCACAGCCCAGGGCCTGTCTCCACGTCAACTGCTGCAAAGTGAGAGACAGGGAAAGGGCGGGACCATAAAGCAGCCCTCTGCACTGGGCCACTTCCTTGTTCCTTCTACAATAGGGTCAGAAGCCATTCAAGGCCGTTGATGAGTCCACAGGCTAAAACCATACAATTCCGACCGGGGAAAAAAAGATGATCCTGCTTTTTTCCGAGTTGTAACTGGTTATGATATAGGTTGTCTACTTTAATCTTCATTTCTCCAGGTTCAGTTGAACGCCTGCTTGACAGCTTCCTGCCCACCCACTGCGCAAAAAGAAACTCAGTGTTCTATGAATAGTGGAAGACCCGCCCGCACAGCCACACCTAGGGTCAAAACCTGCAACGTTTAAAGCCATTTGGGCAAAAACAATGTTTGATTACATTTGGATGGAAAATTCAAGCAAGATCAATTAAATATGTAAATTAGGCTTAGCATCCTAAAATGTCAACTAATGTAACTATAGTATCTCTGAAATTATAAATCCTAAAAAAGCATTTTAAAGATTTTAATTTCAGAAAAGGGGAACTAAAAACCAAAGCAGCAAAGTAACTTCTAAACAAATCTGTTTTCTCCAATAATCTGACCATTCGCTACTCACCCTCCCTCCCAGCCATCCATCCCCGCCCATCCTGCCCTCCTATGAAATAGGTTTCTTACCAGATAACAGGCAGGCTATAGAATTGAGTGCTTTTTTGTGATTTCTTACCTTGACTATGCTGATGGGCTTTCGAGATAAGTGAAAACTTGCATACAGCAAAAACGTCAAAATAAAAATGAAGGCTCTGTACCTGAAACAATATATTGGTAGAGGGTGACATAAACTGATAGAAGACACACAAAGAATACATTAGATTTTGTTATGCTGTACATAATTCATTCAGTCCCATATCAACCCTATTTATGATATCGCTACCCTATTGTATGAAAACATTGGCCATGTTTGTGTTATACAAATTGAAACTATTTAAACATTTTTAAAAAACACACTTTAATCAAGGAGAAATCTGACACTCAGAAGGTGAACACGTGTTCACCAAGCAGACAGGAAAGGGACGGTTATTTTGTTTACAACAAAAGTAACCACACATTTCTTGGGTAGCCTGTTATCCTGAGCATCTAAGGTCGTATTTTTTGTTAACTATTTTCTTGACACGATTGTTCGGAAGCATGCGAGCAAGGCAGAAGTAGAACTATTTTACTGACCTCAATGAGAAAAACTCAGTGATGCCAACACGCCACGAATGAGGTCAGTGACACTGGCGGAAGGGCCCTGCTGCTCCTCTCAGTTCTTGAGCAAAGGAGCTCAAGAACGAGTAAGGAAAAGTGTGGGAGACCCAAGAAAAGAAAATGCTAGGAAGACACAAGTTAATTACAGCCTGAAGTGTGCAGCACTCTAAGGAAAACTATTTCTTCAGGGGACAAAGCAGGTCACAAGAAAGTATTTGGGCAGAGACGAAGAAAGGCGCTCCAAAGACCCCCCAGTGAAGAACCACCAGCCCGGCCTGCTTCGGGCCTGGAGGGACCAAGGACTCCCCAAACTGTGACCGTGCGAATCTGCAGCTGCCTAAAGTGGATGGGCCACGTCCAGGGCCAAAGGCAGGCTGCCGCAGCCGCAGGGAGGCCCGCGTCGGGCCTGGGCACTCGGTCCCCGTGCTGCTGTCCCTTCCTCCAGCCAGTCTAAATGTTTAGGCTGGGGATTCCCTCCTCAGTGGAAGCTTCCTGAGCAAAGCACGGGACCCTAAGGGGAAAAGGGAGCGATCACATAAATTCTCCCCGAATTTTCTTTTTTAAGAGACCATATGTGGGTGGGGAAAATTAAAAAGGAAGGAAGGGAGGGAGGGAGGGAGGGAGGGAGGGAGGGAGGGAGGGAGGGTAACTGGTACTTTGGGAATCATACCTACAAACTCTGGAATGTCTGACCTTAGAGAAGGGGGAAAAACCAGACTTGCCGGGTGCTCAACACATACTAGCTGAATGAAGAAAGAAATGCCGCAATGCTCTCTTCTTCATCAAGGAAACCTATGCTGACGTTTTTTAGACTCTTTGTTCTCCAAGCCCATGCAAATGACCAGATAAGAGAAAGGGGAAACCACAGAAACTAACTTTATAATTTATGCAAAAGCCTGAAGAACAGAGGCTGTGTGGCAGAGAGTTGGTTACGAGAGCCCAGGCCTCCGTCCCTGTGCTCCTGAAGCCTGGCAGGGAGTGGCGACTCCCAAGCCCTGGATGACGTTCACTGTGATAACACCCACTGCCCCCACCTGCCTGCAGGTGCCGCGTAGAGAGGGCCACTGCAGCTGAGCCCTCGGCAGTTTCCAGGGGGCAGCTGGGCCGCGAGCCCCTAGGAGCCCACAGCTCTAAGCGTTCGGGCGTGCGGTCCCTTCCCTGAGCCCCGCAGGCAGCAGGAGCAGAGCCCTCCCTCTGGCTTATACCGCGGGGAGCTCCCAATGAGAGATCGCCAGGAGAACCCGGGGTACGGCTTCCGAGCCCTTGAGGTGCGGTGGGCGCACCGTGGGGCAGGAGAACCTGTGCTTTCACCAGCACAGTGACCGGGGCTGAAGGGCTGGTCCCAGGAGGGTGCCCCTGGAGACTGGCAGCTCCGCTCCGCCTGGAAGCAAGAGCCTCAGCCCGTGTGGGAAGGGAGCTGCCTGCAGGTGGCAGGCTCTCAGAGAGAAGTGTCCAGCAGGTGGACAAAGGGCCAAGTTATACAGCAAGCCGGAATCTTCCCTGAGACAGAAACTATATCAACTCTGGCTCCCCATTTCCCAGTCTTCCTTGGTCCCCCCTTGATCTTAGTTCCACACCTGGGTCACACAGGACATGGGGAAAGGAGAGAATCCAGCAGCCTGACAACCTGACACTGGGTTTTCCCTTTTAGAAATGCCTGGCCCGGCTTCCCCCAGGGAGCCAGCTCCTGCCCTCTGCTTCCTTCCCAGAGTGTTCGAGAATGAGCCCCCGCAAGGATGCTGCGAGCAGAGTAGGTGCCCACTCTAAGTGCTGGATAGCACCTTCTCGCTGAGGCTAATGCCCCCCCAGGCGGCCTCTGGAGCCCAGAACCGACTGGCATGTTTCACCCGCAGCCACCTCAGCATCCTGCCTGTGGCCGGGGGTCACTGTTCTGGGGGGGACTCAGTGAGTAGAGCAGCCACTGAAGACCCCGTGGGGCATCCAGACACTCTGTCCCTGCAGGAGCAAAGGCCCACGGCCACCCTAGCAGGGCTCGAGCGTTGCAGAGGGCAACACAGCACCGTGGGCTTCCAAGGACACGGCCTGCACGCGCCCCGCGTACACACAGGGCCCCCGGAGGCGCGGGCCACACGACTTACCACTGGTCCCTTGAGAATGAGACGAGGAAGCGGATGCCGACGGGGAGTCGAGCCATTTACGTCACCGCTGACCACGGCGCGCCGGTCACGAACAAAGCGCTTCGCAGGCAGGTCTAAGCCTTGCTCCGCGCTCTCTGCCTGCTGCCCTGCTGCCCAGAGATCTTCCAGGCGGGGAAAGGTGCAGCAAGCCGAGCTGTGGTTCTCGCTCGCCCCTCTCGGCACTCTAGGAGGAGAGGAGAGGTGCTGAGGCAGGTGCTCCAACCACGGCAGCGGCGAGCCACCTGCACTGTCACTGGTGGACGCGGCTCCTGGCGGGGGTTCCCCAGCCCGGATCAAAGAGGGCCTTCCCAGGCCACAGGGAGCTCCCCCCCTGGCAGCTGCGGGCAGAGGGACCGTGCGCTCGTGGGGCACGCTGTCAGAGAGGGCTGCGGGGACAGCACAGGATCTGGAGACTAGACAAAGGAACTCAGCTGATCTGCATCTGAAAGGCAGCTAGAGATCCACCGGGCCACTCCTCACCAACATGGGAGGCTCCACACGGAAGTAATATAATCTTCCCAGGGAAGCCAGGGCGTGCCCTGTGGGTACACCACCTGCTCAGATACCAGGGCCTGCCAAGCACTGTCGCCACAGTGTCACAGAGGAGCCAGGCCTGCCCTGGGTGGCTGGTAATCAATGTAACCCGTGAATTGCGGCTTTGCAATCTGAGTCTAAATGTCTCTAATCTGCCAATTCCTTTGCCCTGGCCTGGGGACCACCACAGGCGGCAGAGAAAGTGACCCCAGCACCAAGCCCACGCCCCAGGCCAAGCCCTAGGGAAGGACCCGGGGGGCCTGGGATCTGGGAGCGTGGCCTAGGAGCTGGGAGGGTGGCCTGGGAGCTGGGAG
>JAQZBX010025756.1:19222-29439 GCA_029593785.1 Cabassous unicinctus | reverse complement strand
TCAAAACTGCTTCTCAAAAGACTGCTTCTCCTCTGTTCTTTGCCTTGCCTTTTATATTGGATTCCCCACCCACCAAGGGGTGGGGCTCAATGGCCCTAATCATAACCTAATCTTGCCCAGATTAACAGATCAGTTTACAAGCATGATTCAATTATATTTTTGGAATTCATAATTACATCAAATTGGCCAACGGTTACACTCTCTGAAGGTCAACTTCAGTGTTTTATCAAAATGATATCACACTCAGAAGGTAGAAGGTTGAATATTTCATCTTTGGGCTGTCATAGCGATTGCTTATTGCTCATTCATTCTATTTTTTTTTTTTTTTTAAGATTTATTTATCCCCCCTTGTTGCTTGTGTTTTACTGTGTCCATTCGCTATGTGTTTCTTCCGTGTCTGCTTATCTCCCCCTTGCTGTGAGGTCCTGCTGCATCAGCGCACTGTGCCGCGCGGGCTGGCCTGCCCTCACAAGGAGGCCCTGGGAAGCGAACCCGGGGCCTCCCGCATGGTAAACGGGGGCTCTATCGATTGAGCCACACCTGCTTCCCTCATTCATTCTATTTTAGTCTAAATAAGATGGTTTCATCTTCTGTTGCAGCCCTTGGGTTTGGTTTTTAAAGATGCTCAGTAGCATGTCATTTCGCTCTCCAATAAGAGGAGGAAATTGTTAGGTGTATTATGGACTGCCTAGGTATGAATATTGTGTTTATCACACTCTCTGTGTAGCTTTGGACAAATGATGTAAAAGCTCTCGCTTTGGTTTCCTCAACTGTAAAATAGAGAAAGTGATCATGCCAGCCTTTCAGCCTGGTTGTGAATAGTAGATGAACTAAAGCATGCAGCCACCTAGCTGAGTTTGGACTCATAATAGGTAATCAATAAACGTGGTGGTGGTGACTGCCATTGTTATTATTTTCAAGGTATTTGCAAACCAGGCTATCCAAGCCTTTCATACCACACAGTTCAATTTTCTTGTGAAACCCCTGTTTGTTTTTCTACCCTGTAAATCAGGAGATTTTATTGCTGAGGTGGGGATAGTTTCTGAATGTTTGAATTACTGAAGATGCTGTGAAGCTGCCATTTGAAATCACAGAAATAGTCTTCACTTGTGTTATGAGAGTTATAAAAAAATCTTTTCATCTTATTCATCATTTCAAAAACATATGTGAGCACTTTAATTGTCTGCCAGTGTACTTTGGTGGGGAGGGGAAGCTGTCTTCTACTCACCCCCATTTCTCTTCCTGGCACCCTAAAAAGGCCGTTGGTCAGAGGTTGTGAGTTGATGGTTTTCACAATTTTCTTCAATGCTAAAGTGAGATCAGAGGCCATATTGCTGAACGCCAACTGTTCTTTGTGGATGAAGCCAGGGAATGATTTTCAAAAGATGTGACGACTTTCACTTGGACAGTAAAACCTTTGCTGAACCCAGAGTGGGTGCCATTTTCTGTTTTGGTCTCCATGCGTCCTGCTTGACAAAATGCACACGTAGCATGCACTTTCAGGGGTACATGGAACCCACTTGCTAGGACGTGGTGCACACTCTGCCCACGGCATGTTGGCCCGTGTACATGTGTCTTCCACAACGTGTTCACAGATTCTCTGTGATTTCCCAGTGCCATTGGATGGAGGAATGTTGCTATCAGCTTGTTCCATTTTCTCGCTGAACACAATGTTTATGACTAGTTGTGCAGGTAGTTTATAAGCTTCTCACCAACAATGGGACTTTTACCTGTTTTTCCTACTGGTTTTGGTCTTCTTTCATTCTTTAGTGGCAAAATGTATTAAGTTAAAACTGAAAAGCATTTTTCGGTTTGGGCTTGTTCTGAAAAAACTTTGAGGTCATCGTGCTTTGTTTGAAGAAGAGGCAAAAACCTTGATGGCTCCATGTCATAGCCTGACAAGTTTTTATAACAGGCAGTGCACTGTGATGAGGGCTACGTGGACTGCTGAGCCAATAAAACCCGATTTCCAAATACTCATCCTTGCATTTCCTTTCCTTTCTTTCCATTTTTGAAATGGAAATCAACACACTCCCCGAGTCCCTTCTTCTGGGACATAGAGATTCATGTTTCCACACTGGCGTCCCACTCACAATTTCTGTTTATGACATTACTTTGACTTGAACTATTTACATTATTATTTATATCACTACTTTTAGGCTTCGGGGCTAAAAGTGATGGGGGGCTATAGCACAACACAATAGTAGAACAAAAATACAAACTGAACAATAAACAGTGAAAATGTGTGAATGGAGACAAGTTGTAGGCTGTTCACTAGCTGAGGTAAGCTGACCAGCCGTTAGGAAGAGGATAAGGAGCTTTTGGTGAAATCATAACTACTTACACCACAAATCTCTGAACAAAATAGTTTCCTTTTTTCCCTCTGAAACCACCAACTTCCAGGGGCCACACTTTGGGAACAGTACCCTACCGTCATCGATGAGCACATATCTGGAATAGAACTGGCGAATAGGGTGTGGGTGGAGGAGACCGATCCCTGGTGAGGTTTGGAGAGAACCACCACCAGGAACCGAAGGAGCAACAGGTCTGGGCTTCTGGTTTGGGGGTGTTGGGGAGCCAGGAATTTAAGCTATGTCCTTATTCGTGTTTCTCTTTCTTCTTGCTTTGTACCTTACAGAGTAAAACCCAGGGATCCATCTTTGTCCGCATCCACGCCCCGTGGCAGGTGCTGGCCAGAGAGGCAGAATTCTTGAAGATCAAAGTTCCCACCAAGAAAGTATGAGCATGTTTCTTCTGGACTTTGGGGCCTCGTGAGGGCTGGCTGGATGCTAACAGTTCGGGAACAGGGCCAGGTGGGATGTGGGTTTTGTGGAATTGAACTCACACTTGCATCTCCAGAGAATCCAAGTATGTGGCCACCAGGTGGGCGGGCAGGGAAGAAAGTTGGGGCAGGATGCAGGGATGTATTCAGGGGAGAGCCCTTCCCCACAGAGCACGACCGGGGTTGTGCTCCGTGGGAGGCCAGCACTGCCCTGGTCCACCTTCTTGATGTCTCTGCCATACCTCCTATCTCCTTCCTCCTTGATCTCCCTACACTGCCAGGTATTTCTATAAAGTGAATGTGGCAATGAGAGCAGACAGCAAGCTCCGTGCAGGGAAATCAGCACCTATGCTGCCTCTGATTCTGCCACTGCATATTGTGTGACTGCGGGTTTCACTTAGCTCTTCTGTAAAAGTGAAGATTTCTTAATCCAGCGAGTTTATCCAAATCATTTTGAAATCAGTGAGTGTTTTCAAAATACTCACGCCAGTGTCCCACTTCTGTGGTTTTGATTCAGGTGGGTGGTATGGAATGAGGTCCTGGTATCAATAGCGTGAAAAAAATCCCCGAGAGATTCTGATAAACATTTGGGTTGAGAACCATGCTGTTTAGATGACTTCTGAGGTCCTTTTCAGCCATAAATGTGTATGTATAATTAAAAAACCTCCTCAGGGAATTCCTAGGTGACATATGTCCTTCTGTAACAAAATTGAGCAAACAGTTCCAAATAGAAAGGGGACATGTGCCCACATATCCCCATTCTTTTATATTAGGCATTAAAGGGGGAAGAGTGTGATTATTGACTTTGACTCTCTGAGATGTTTCTAGAAATGGCCTTGGGGCAGACGATACTCTTCTACTTTAATCATGGGTAAACGCTATCTCTCTCTCAATCCCTCTTTGCTTATCCCTCTCTCCCTCTCCCTCCCCCCTACACACACACACCCACACACACACGCGTACACACACACACACACCCATAGCATTGCTTCACAAGTGGTGACCTAGCTTTGCAGAGATCATCTTCATCACTATAACTATCATTAGCATAATTTCCACTCTTCCCACCATTAACGGAATTCTGTGTCGCCTTCTGCGCCACCACTCTGATCCCCTCCTTCTCATCACCTCCCCCACTCTAAATAGCTTTGTTACTGTCAGCATCACCATTTTGATTTACGTTGTTGGCTGTGCTGACACCTTGTTCACTACCAATGACCTATTTTGTCCACCAAAAATCACTCATCCGACACCTGCGTGTGACCATTGCCATCATGAATCCCCTGCTCAAGAAGGATAAAGTGTGGGTTCTGTCCTTAGAGATTTCTTAAGATGGATAATAACTCCATGGCAGGTGGACAAATGACTGTTAAGCAATGAACAAACACAGATGTGAATATTAGCTACAGATATATTTTACCAATAAAAGATAATTTTTTTCTGTTTCAAGTGCCCTTGAGTTTCATGTAGGAAGGCACAAAAAGACCACACTGTGAAATACTGCCCTTCAGTTGCACTGCTGTGTTCTTTGTCCTCTCACTCCTAAACACCACTGTCCTCAAAAGCAGGTGCCATCTCCATTCTGGAGGTCATCCCAGCTGATGGCAACATGGCTCAAGACTTAGTCTTGGATGGCTTCTGCTTCCCTCTGTGGTGTCCGAATTCGGGCAATTCTTTCCCTTCTTGTACTTCTGTCTTCCTCCTGACTCCAATATATTCTTCTCTTTTCTCTTTGGTTTATGTGAATATCTCACATTCTCTTAATCTCATTCTATTTGTATCTTGCCTCCTATGTTTTTATCTGCTGGCTGATCCTTGGAAAGAAGGTGAGCAAAGCCCTAATGTCCATGCTCTTGTTTCTGCCCCCAGAATGACCCTTTTAGCAGGAAACCTAGATACGTAGAAGAAGTGTATGACCTTCTTCTACCCTTGCCCGCTTCGCCTCTCTTTCTTCTTGCTTTCCTTCCCATTTTCCATTCACTCCCATGCTTTCCCTCTCTTCTTCCTTCCACCTCCCACTCCTGACGCCTTTTCCTATCCTCCTTCCCTGTTCTTTGCACCCTATCTCACCTCTCATTTTTCTACCACCTTCTTCTACTCCTCATTCCCAGACCCTGCCCCAAATAGTGCCCACCTCTGGCTGCTCTGGTCTCTGCCTTGTCTTTTCACGAGCTCACATCTTTGAGAGCTTGGTTCTGCTTAAATAACATATCTGCCATCAGAGTTTAAGCACACCCATGCATTTAGCCTTTTGGAATTTACCATCTGTAGCGTAGGTGCTGTTTGCACTTAGATTTGTAGATGAGAAGATTAGGGCGAAGGCATGTTAAAAAGCACCATCTCTGGCTTCCCTCCTTCCCTTTCGTGTGGCAGCCCATGGTGGTAGATATTGCACTCGACTAGTCCTCAGAAGACCAGAGTTTTGGTTCTGCACTTATTTGGTCTGTGACTTGGGGATGTCATCTCATCTTTCAGAGTCTCAGTGTCCTTATCTTGATATGGGCATAATAACATCTGCCTTATTTTTCTTAGAAGATTATTGTAAGGATCCAGTTCTTTTGGTGCTATGGAAATATAGTTTATTTGTGTGTCTGTTTTCATAAATATTTTTGTGAGCATTCTCAATTCCTGGTCCCCCAACCATTTGGTCCTTCCTGACCGAATTAGCCCGTCAGCACCGATGGGGCTCCCAGTGTAAGGGTGCCTTTGGGAAGATGTGAAGGGTAAAGGAATGACTCCTGCCTTCAGACAGCTGACGGCCGAAGAGCACGACAGGAAGAGTGCACATAATCAGACGTCAGAGCACTGATCGAATACAGTGTCAATTCACAACCGTTTAGCACAGCACAGATTCTGTTCTGTGAGCTTCGTGGGATAGGGAAGTGGGAGAGGCTGACCTGCAGTGGTTTCTTCCAGAGGCTTTAGACATAACAGGAAGAATTTTCCCCCAAAGTTTCTGGGTCCCAGACTCGACACAGGTGCACCGTCCTCGCATCCCTTCGAGGGTTCAGCCACACGTTCCTGGACCTTCTGTATTCATAGCATGCAGTGGCTGGTGGTTGACCTCAAAGGGGGATCCTAAGCAGGGTTATAACTTTGTATGCTGGGAAGGATGCCGATGTTTACAAAAATTAATCTGAGAACCTGATCCCCAGGGGGTGTGTTAAATCCAGTTCCTAAATTGGGAAAATAGCAAAGGGAGGATGAGACAGGGCAGTCTGCGGAGGGCTCATGTTGGGTCCAGTACATTTCTCTCCTTTTTAAATGGGGTTGGGAAGTGACTCAAGTGAGAATGAACCGCATTCTGGGGGAGGGGGATGGTGGAGGAGGAATGAGGCATGGCGTGGGATGAGCTCAGCATCTTCCAGGCCGGTGGAGGCCTGGAGCAGAACTCAACAGGGTCCGGAGAGACCAGGAAGATCGGGAGGAAATCACGAAACCGAGATCTCAAGCCTGGACAAACCCGTAGTAATGCGTCCAGGGACTCGGAGTCCTGAACACAGATATTAACTGGGAGGGGAATCTTGGAAGGAAGCATTTGTTTTCCAAAAACAACAACAGAAGAGCCAGCATTTTGTGAGGGACACTCAGCATCCATGCACAGGAAGGAGGTTGGGAAGGCCTGGGCTTTGGCTCCCGAGCAGCCGGGGAAGGTTCAAGATGGGTGTTTGGGGGCAGATGGCTTTCTCACCTCTGCTCACAACCAAGGTGGTCCTTCCAGATTGCAGTGAACACCCATGTTTCTTTCTCATTCACTTTTTAAATATATATATTTAAATATATTATGCACACACATGCATCCCCAGTTCTCACTCCTCAGATTGAATTATTCCCCAAGTCCTGCCTCTGGGAGAGACAAGGCAGGGGCTTGAACAAGAGGGAGATAACAGAGTCTATTAGAGGAGACTTTCTTGTCAGTGACATCGCGTTAATCCAGCCAGATTCCACTAAGCTTGGAAGAAGTGACATGCCTGGGATGGGTGAGAATCACTTTGGCCCAGCCTGTCAAGGCCTTTGTAGCTATTGTTAAGTTATAGTCGAGTTCTAGTGCAGGCATCGCATATGCTGTCCCCAGGAGCCTTCGAGTAAGGACTTTAACTCATGAGTCCATCGCCTCCAAGTCAATGTTGTTGACTTTCAGCAAGTCGTACCTTCTAGGAAAGCAGGTTTGGAGCTCTGTTCATTTCCAATGCAAGAGTCAGAACTCTCTGAAGGGCTGTTGTAAGGAGTGCTGGTGACGCAGGCAGGCTAGCTTGTGGAGAGGCACGTGGTAGCTGCCGTGATGACTGCGGTGAGGTAGCTATTTATGAGCCATGTGTGATGGGCAGCCCACTTGGCTGGGACTGGCTCTTCTCACTCTTTTGCCTTCCTCTCCCTCCACAGCCAGTGTATTTAGTGTTGGGGGTGGTGGGGGTGGTGCAGTCCCTTAAATCTGCCAAGGCAGCCAGAAGCCCAGACGCTGAATCAGTGGAGAGGGGGAACAGATGGCCTTTGGGCTACGTGCTGGCGGATTTCTGTTTCCGAGCTCCTGGGTCCTTGGGGCATCTGTAAACACGATGGCTCCGAGTATGGGGACCACGATGCAGTCACTGGGAAAGGCAGCAGGGGACTGCTCAGGCCCCTCCATGCAGCAGGGAGGGCTTGAAGGGCACCATTTCAAGAAACAGGTGGGTCAAGCGGAGACCTTGGGTTCCATTATTGCCTCCTTCCCGAGAACCTGGGATTGTGTGATTGATATCTTAGCCGTCTTCCAAAAGCAGGCTATGAGATGGATTACACACAAAGGCACGAAAACAAATGGATCATTAAAAGAAGGGCAAATTTAAAAGAGAATCATTCAATTGGGGGGAAGTAGAGTGGTCCAGGGGAAATGATACTAGAAATAGAAAATAAGGAGTTAATACAAGACAAAATCTCATTCTGAGCTTCCATTCTGAGCCAAAGCAGCAAGGAATGTGGCTCACATTATCTATAGAAGTAAGCAGCTGCTTCGTCAGAGCAGATCAACTTTTTCCTGTAGCTAAAGCTTGATTGTCATGAACAATGTAAGGAACTAGCTTTTGTTATTTGAGTTAGCATAAAGTGCCAGAATGTTCTTTGTATGACTATTTGTTAAAGTGATTTTGGGTAAAACCTGAGGATGCAATTTAAACTTTAGTTCAAACAAAGTAATGTACGTAAGTTTCCGTTGAGTGAGCGAACTTTACTCAAAGGTGAAGGTTTGTGCAGAAATGCCATTAATACTTTAATTCTCCCCATGGACCCCATGTTTTGAAATATTTTTACCTGCTAAACTGAATTTATTAAAAAATAATTCATCTGCTCATTTTCATTCATTGAAAACATACATGACTGCCATTAAGAATTTTCTGATCAATATAAGAAAACTGGTGTTATCCTATTGTGCTAATATAATTCCAGTTAAAAAGCAAAGAAACTTGACATTTTAGTTAACCTGAGTGGCCCCTTACAAGGAAAATATTAACTCCACTAAGCTTCATAAGTTATTGAAAATCGTTCACAGATACCTGTTACTGCCTCTCCAGCGATTCTGATTTGGTAGCCATGGCTTTTCAAAAAGCTGCACAGGGGGCCCCGCCCTGGCTCGTGGTGCCCACACAGCCTCAGGGACTCTGCCTGACCGGAGGCATCTCATGCTTCTCAGTTATCTAATTATCTTCCTCTGGGTGTTTGCTAGGAAGCAATTAGCAGACAGCTCAAGACTTGAGGCTCTGCTAGGCTTGCTGGCTTGCTGTGGGGTCCAAAAATCCACTTTGCGCCTTCTACAGTTGCTTGAGATAGACTCATTCACTCCTTGACATTGGATTTTGGGGTTGTGTGGTAGAATTATTGAACAAAGTTTAAGAAGGGGCAGGATCATCTTGTATGAGCTTAGCATGTCAATGCCTACTTCTTCACATTCTTGTTCCTAATTTGATGAAATAGAAAGTTCTGGGAGAGGTTCATGTTGGCATGGGATGTGGAAGGAGACCCCATGCTGGCTGGTGTCAGGAAGAGCTGCTCAGCCAATTCAGCAGTTTTCCCATTCACACTTCCATTTCCCAAGACAGTCACTGGTATGATTAAGTAAAAGCCTCTGCCTCGAAACAAGGTTGTTAGCTTTTGAAAAACCTGTTTGAATTTCGTAATTTTTACATATAACTTTGAAGAGAAAGGTTCATGAACCACTCTCAATTCCAATCGAAATGAAAAAAAATTCTTAAAAAAAGCTTGTAGCCATAGGTATAGTGGACAAGCAGGTAATGAAATTAATTCAGCTCTAAATATAGCTAATGTTTCTCATGTGCTGGGTTCTTTGGTAGAAGTCTGATGCACAATATATTTTTTAAGACTGCCCCCCCTATGGCTCCCTTGTCTGTTTGCTCGTTGTTTTTTGTTTTTGTTTTTTCTTGTTGTCTGCTTGTTTTTTTCTTTAGGAGGCACCGGGAACCGAACCTGGGACCTCCCAAGTGGGAGGCAGGTGCTTAACTGCTTGAGCCACATCTGCTCCCTGATGCATAAAACTTTGTTTTTTTATGGAGGAAAGATGAGGAAACAAAGGATTAATGAAGTTGAGATACATATCCAAGGCCATATAGCTTGAAAGGGATAGCTGCAGGACTTGAATTCATTGTCTGACTCCAAAACCCTCTCATGTCACTGAAGAATCCATAACTGGGCTTGAGGTAGCGTAGCTCAAGGTGTATTCTGTAGAATGATACACTTTTGTTTTACGGGAAAAAAGTTTTCATAGTCAAACAAACTCAAGAAACACTAATTATTACAAGGTACCTGACCAATTAAAAGTTCTGAGAAGTCTTGAAGTAAAGAGAACCGTTCAATTTCTTCACCCCTTTTCTTGCTGAACACCCATCACTGTCCTGAGCAGCCAGTGTTCTGTGGAACATATTCGGGGAATTCTGTCCTAGATTAAATAATCCTGGAGTGACAGAGTCAGTAAATTTAAAATTCCATTGTCATTTCCACGCACCAGTTCACTGAATTACTTCCCATTCCTGGATTACAGTAGGCTCTCTCGTCTGTAACGGAGGAAGGCTGGACCTTAAATTCTCTGTAATGACAATAAAATGCTATGGTCCGCATGCAAACCAAATGACAACTTGTGAATTTGTTAGTTTCCCCCTCTTGTTGATATTATCTGGGGACCTAAGGACAGATACTTTGTGGTCATTTGTACTCTGTGTACAAATACCTAAGAGTAAAAATGCCCTATGCCTGCTGCCTCCTCAAGCTGCCTTTCAGTGAGGTGGTCCACCTAGCCTGGGCCTCGTCCTCATCTGGGGCTGCCCTGTGTCCCTGAGCCTGGTGGCGTCACTGGGTTTCCTGAGTCCTCTGCCCAGGATGAACTGCTCCTCTAACGCATGCCTCTCTGTGGAGCCTGCATTGAGCTCCCTGCTCTTTTTTTTTTTTTTTT
>JAQZBX010025756.1:0-19122 GCA_029593785.1 Cabassous unicinctus | reverse complement strand
CCTGAGCCATCTCACCTTTCTGGATTCTTAGTCAACCTCGATCAGCATTTCTTTAACTGCTTTGGGTGCTTTACTCTTGTTTCTCCAGATATACCATAAGCCCCTTGAGTGCAGGGACTATCTTTTATGCTTTTTTAGGTATTCCCTGCAAACTCTAGCATGGTGCTGTGTAAATAGTAGATGCTCAATAAATATTAGATTAATTGACCAGTTGATGCCAAATAACGCTGGCTCCCCAGCCCCAGGATCGCCTGCGGGCCTGACCTGCAGCTAAGCTCCTCTCTGTTCCAGGAGATGTCAGCTCACAGCGGTGAAATTGAGAGACCAGAGTCACCTCCCAGTTCCCTCCTTACTCTGACCAATTTTATCAGGCAGTGATTTCATTCCTCTGCGGGGCTTTTTCATAGTGAACTAAATCCTCTTTGGTGACCAGTCAAGAGCAGCGGCAACTCCCTGAGTTTTCTTAAGGATGGAGAACTCGTGGCCCCTTGGTCATGGGGAGAAGGGTCGCTGTCCACTCAGTCCTTATGACATCTTTCTGGACGAATTATTTTCTGTCTATCCTGGAAAGCCTGGAGATGAAAGAGAAACGTTGCTGTTTCTATAAGGCCACAGTAGGGGAATCTTCCCGCGTTGTCATTGCCTGGTCAAATCCCAAACATTTGTTTTCAATAGAGGCACAGCTTAGAGGGCAAGGTTTACATTTGATATCTTTACGGGCTTTTTGATGCAAGCTCTTTGATTGTCATCTAAATAGGCTGGAAAGAGTGCACAGTGCTTTGACGTTTGATTCCTTTTGTTTTCTGTAATGCTTCTCATCTTCAGAAAAAAAAAAAAAATGTTGTGGCACCTAAGAGCTGTGGTTTCAGCGAGGAACCCGAGATGAGCATTTAGGCCTGGCAAGAGCACAGGCTGGCAGAGCCCGCCTTGGAACCATTAGTAACAAGCTTGACTCAGGGCTCAAAAACAGGGAAGCTAAAAATATGAAAATGGAAGAGAAAGTGAATTTAAACTCTTAAAATTAACTTTTCTTCAAACTCACATTTAAAAAATTGAAGTAGAAGTGCTGGTTTTCACCTTGAAAGCTTTCAAGTAATGTCTGTCTCTACCGAGGTAGCCTGTGCCAGCCTGGGTCGGGCTGGGACCTGGACACGAGAGCCAGGCCTGCTGGGGCCGAGAGCAGAGGGCAGTGGGTGGGCTGGCCATCTCATTTCTCATTTCAAATGGGGCACTTCTAAGTTATTAATATAACTTTGTCAGGACAAGAGGAGTAAACCATCACTGTCCTGAGTCACTGAGCCATGTGGTCACTTGGGTGCAAGGGGCCCAGCTTGACGACAATTGGGTGGTCGGGGGCTGGCAGGAGGCAAGAGGTAGAGAGGCAGGCAGGGTCAGCCTCTGGCACCTGGAGCTCTCTCCAGTAAGAGCTGGGGCGGGTGATATGCACGCTCATCCTGGCTCCTGATAATGGCTCCTGAGACCTGATTGTCAATTATCAGGAGCCAGGATGAGCGTGCATATCACCAATTGTCGTCAAGCTGGGCCCCTTGCACCCAAGTGACCACACTGAGACCTGATTGTCAATTATCAGGAGTTGTGTGAGCTGATGGAGCCATTGGTAGCTTGAAATCAGCCATGGCGGGGATATTTAGACCATGGAATCCGCAAGTCTTGCAAATCAGCTCTCCCCTTCCCTGCCCCCAGGCCATTGTTAAACATTTACCAGCCCACCACTGGTAAGAGCCCAGAGAATGGGAAATGGGTTCAAAGTCAGGGTAGGACCTTCAGCTACTTCTGTCCCATGGCTGGGCAAGGTGGGACCTGAGGGTGCTGCATGGTATCTGCTGTGGCGGTAAACGGTGATTGGCCAGGTAATGGCAATGTCTATGTCAGGGATTCCAAATGGTTTCCATATCTGCTGTCTCTGATAGAGAAATCAATTTCCCATCACTCTCTTACTGGCTCAGGCTGCACCAGGCACACTGGCTTTCTTGCTCTTCCTCCAAAATGCCAAGCATGTTTCCATCTCAGGGCCTGTTTGCCTGCCATTCCCTCTACCTGGAGGGCCTTCTCCAGATACCTGCAGAACTCACGCCCTCATTTCATTGGGGTCTCTGCTCAAATGGCCCCATCCTCGGACAGGCCTTCCCTGACTGCCCTATCTAAAGCAGGTGCCCCTGCCCCTTCCCACCCCCACCTTGTTTTCTCTTTATAACACTCACCATTATAAGATATTCAATCACCTACTTGCTTCATTGTTTATTGTCTGTATCCACCACTGGGCTGGAAGCTCCAGGAGGGCAGGGGCTTTGTTTTGCTGAATCAGCAGCCCTAGGATAGTGCCTTATATATAGCAGGCACTGAATAAATATTTCTTGAATGAATGAGTCACACACGCCAAGTCCATTCTATAGGTGGCTTCGTAGAGGGTGATGCTGGGAGTGAGTGGTCATCTGCCAGGGGCCGGGGCACATGGTGGCCCGTGCTTTAGCAGCCATCCCTGATCGGGGTCATCAAGGCCCTTTCAGTTACCAACAAACTTTTAGGAAGTCTAATGGGGCTTGGCTGTGTATAATTGCTCCCAGCCCTTTGGAAGCTTACATTTTTCATTCATTCATTCATTGATTATTTATTGAGTATTGTTATGAGCAAGATACTCTGCCGAGGGCTGGTGATCTAGTGGTGAATATGACTGCTCCCCGGCCTCATGTGGCTTTGGTGTGCTGAGGATTCAGATATTATATGGGTGGTTACGAAATGGGAGGTGCCCACGGAAGAAAAAGCACAGGATGTGATGGGAGAGCCAACCAGAGGAAAGTAATTTAGATCAGGGGTGGGTGAGGGAAGGCCTCCCTGATGGAGTGCTGTTCCAGCCGACACCTGAGGACTGGGGAGGCGTTCGCCAGGTGGGGAGGGCAGGTGAGAAGCTCCCTGGTCGAGGGAAGGACATGTTCCCTGGCCTGTTTGAGGAATCAAGAGGAAGCCAGCGTGACTGCAGCACAGAGACTCGGGGCAGAGGGGCCTGAGGCTGAGGCCAGGAGGCAGGTGGATACAGCTCATGCAGGGCCTGGTCAGCCATGTAAGTAGTTTGGAGTTTATCCCAGTTTTTAAAGTCAATAAGCATTGATTCATGTGTGGAGGACATACAACAGAATTAAGATCCATAAATGAATACAGAAATAACTAGGAGAGAATTTGTGTTTTGTAAATATATTGCTACCCACATTCAGCATTGCTGCCAATAGGAGATTTACCTGTGGGCACAGGTAGGGATGGAGGTTCTGGTTAGCTCTTTTTCTTGGTGCACACAGTCTCCCTTTTCGTGCTAGTTTGTGGCTGATCTCAGCAGCTTCTGTGCTGTTTCCATTTTGATTGGCGAGTGGCTTGGCACCCATTCGCTTGGGTAAATGTGTGTATGGGCAGTGAGTAAGGCAAAGGCTCAGCAGCACAGAACTCCTTAGGGCCTGGTTCAGAGGGTGTGTTTGCGTGCATGCACGTGTGCACGTGTGCGCTGCATGTGTGCATGTGTGTGTGCATGTGTGTGTGTCCCCCCCTCTGTCCCCTCAGGCAATTCCTGGGGGCCATAGCAGCTGGGAATGGGAACAGTGGCATGACTTCTGCTGCAGCTTTAGCTCTTCCTCATCACTTCTGTGGCTCCAGGGGCTGCTATCCTTGTCCAGCTAGTGAATTGTGGTGATACATTCCTTGCTGTTGGACTTCTCTGCCTCTGAGCCTTCTGAGATTAAAGTTGAATGGGAGGGTGTGATGATAATCCTCAGCCCAGCCCTACTTCTCAAGATGAGTGAGACGCCATAAATAATACCCTCAGTTATCCACAGTTTCTGCAGGAGGAACAGAGACAAGCTTGAATGAGTACAAAACGGTGGGCAATAGACATTAATTTCTGTCTGGGCATGGGCTGTTAGCAGACACACAGGCTCACAGCTGGGGCATGCTTTTGTATTTATGCCTGGTCCAGACTTTTCCTGGACAACCTTTCTTGCCAGCTGCTGGGAGAAGCCCTCTTAAAGCGTCTCTGCAGATAAGTGATTCGTGAGTAACCACGTTCTATTGTTTATAATCTTATATTATTACATCTTTTCCTTGATCATTGGGGTCATTGGATCTCCCAAAATTTGTGTGACGTTGGGCATGCTAGAAAAAATTTGTGCCTTGGTTTCTTCATCTGTAAAGTGGGGGCAATAAGAGGCAGGTTGTCCGTGATAGATACCACTATTGCCTTGGTTTCCTGCATCCAGGAAGGTGCATGATTCCAGTGCAGGAAGGAAACATATCAGCCCTCAGACCACACTGCTGTGCTCCTCTGGAGAAGAGAGACTGAAGGAGACAAGGAGAAAAAAGAAGTAAGAAAAGAAGGAATCTCAGTTAGCCCTTTGACTGTGACAATAAGGCCAAAGCAGCCTTTATGAGAACCACATTTGAGCCCTGGAATAAAAAATAAGAGCAGCATACTTTAAAAATTATTTATGATTTTAAGCACATGAAAGGCGTATCGTGTACCCAGGGAGGGCATAATGGGGAACAGCTGGCTAACATGTGTCTCACCATTTCTGGGGATGCTCATGATTTTCTGATGTCTAAGAATAACAGTAATAATGCTGCTGCTGCTGCTGCTGGTTGTATTAATAATAATAAAGACGATAGAGGTGCCTCTCCTGGATCCTGCTGAGCAAGAGACACCCTGGCTGCTGGGTGTTGGAGGGGTCTGCACTGTGGACTTGAGCCCACTCCCTTCCATGGTGCAGATCAGGGAGCCCCACCAAGGATCAAAGGACATTTGTTTTAAGCAAAGAACTCTGGATGGGGAGTCAGGAAACTTGGGTTCCAGGTCTGGTTTGACCACTGACTCTGGCAATGCCCTGCCCTCCCCGAGTCTCAGTTTTCTCATCTGTGAAATAGAGATACTAATACTACCTGGCAGGCCCCCTGCAGAGCTGTCCTGGATCCCAGGTGATGTGCTGGATACATGGTAAAGCATTCTGTGAGTGGAAAGGGTCATCGTCATCTGTTCTTCTCCAGCACTTGGCACCAAGCTCAGGGCTTGGCATCTAGGACGTGCCTAGAAGTATTTGTGCCATGAATGAGTGCCTTTTTCTCATTAAATGTTTAAAGCCATAGAATGGTAGACTTGGGCAACACCTCAAATGCTGTTTAGTCCGGTTTTCTCTTTCATGATTTGTTAGGTGAGTCTGGAGCAGTACTCAGGGGAAGGCTAATGATGCCCTACTGCTGAGTCAAGCCTTTCCTGAGTATTTTACCCGACACCCTGTGGATTATGAGATTTTCCAGTCTGGCTGGTGGGAACGAGCCTCACTCCTGATGCTTTCGCATGGTTCCACCCTAGGCAGCTTCATCGTGTAAGCTGCCAGATACTCAAGGGGGACCTTCTGCAGATCTCCAGGGTTCTCTGTGTGGCTCTCCCCTCTTGGGTACGCTTTCCTATGAACTCTAGCTGCCCTGGTCTCTCCAGGCTTTCAGCTCTGCCTCCTTGACTCAGGGGATGTGCCGGGCCCTGCTGCTTTCCCTTTCCCGGACTGTGGCTGGAACCTCTCTCATTGCAGGAAGCTGGGGCAGTCGAAGGGTGCACCCTGTTTGCTTCCTGTCTCGCAGGGGTCACAGTCCATTGTTGTCTGATGCCTCGTGTCTTGAAAACCATTTCATGTATTTGGTCCAGGTGTATTGGTTATTTCAGGTTGGAGGGTAAATCTGGTCTCTGCTATTCCATCATGGTGGGAAGGGGAAGGCCCCTGTTCTCACTTTAGAAACAAAGAGACCAAGAAGGTGGGTGACTTGTCCAAGGTCACACAGCTGGTTAGTGTCAGCGAGGACTGGCACCCAGGGCGTTCATTCCATTACCATCACTGGGTTCCCACTGTGTGATAGGCAGTGTTGCCATAGGGATGAACAGAACATGGTCCCTGTGCTCCAGATGGACAATGGACTAAGAATTAGAGAAGAGTATGACAAATTCTATGACTCAGGTAGTCATTTACAGGGTACAAAGGAAGCATGCAGGAAGTGAATGGGCAAGGAAGGTTTCCTGGGAAAGTTGATATTTGAGCCTAGAGGAGAAGGAGAAGTAGGAATTATCCAGATGAAGAGGAGGGGGAAGTGCCAGGAATAGGTAGAGTGTGTGCAAAGGCATGGAGGTAGAAAGCAGGTCCTTTGCCCTCCAAGCCAAGTGCCGGTGGTATTGTACCATGGGGTCACCCACTTTTTTTTTCGTGTGTGTGTGTGTATGTGTGTTTGTTTCTCGCCCCATCTCCCGCTGGGTCCCTGAAGTCTGGAACACCTTAAGGGATCCATCAGCCTCCCTCCTGCCCTGGAACATTAACTTCCATGCACATTTAAACACACGTGGTTAAGGGCATGACAAACACGCTGCAGTCTCAGTGCAGGGCAAGTGCCCAGTCAGAACCTACCCTGGATGACCCATGAGAAGTGGATGCTGGGATGACATGAAAGGGACACCTTTCTCCCCCTCCCTCCCAGGTTCAGAGATGCCCTAGCAGTGAAGTCTGCTTTGCAGTGACTGATGAGTGTGAAGGAGGTGGTCAACAGCTTCACAGCAGCAGAGGCAGCATTCTAGGTTGCACATTGTTTTTCCTCTCATGTCTTAGCAAATATGAAGCAGCCTTTTTTAAAGCAGTCGAGAGCACAAGCTTTGCCTGGGGGTTCAAATACCAATACTTATTAGCTGGGTCTACACTCGTGTGATCTTGGCTGAGATACTTAACTCCTCTTGGCTTTGCAGCATATCCTGAAGATTAGCAAAAATGCACATCGAGAGCCAAGTACATAGAAGATGCTTAATAAATGGTGTATCTACTAGAAAGAAACAATCCCCTTGTTTCCGACAGCTGGCTCCTTCTTCTACAACCTCTCTCAATTATCTTCTTGGTTCACAGCTCTGCTTTTGTCGTTGTCCAAACCCTCCTCTGGTTCCCCACTGCCGTGTGCGGCAGGCTCTCCACGTGTTAGTCTCAATCTGCCTTTCTGCCTGGCCTCTCACGAATCGCCCGTCAGGACTCCATACTCCAAAGAAACAAGAGCATTTAACCTTCCTTAAACCCAGCCAGAACTTTTGTACTTTTTTTGTTTGCCTGGAACGTCTTTGCCTGTATCTGTTGCAGCCTTATCCATCAAAAATCTTTATGAAATGCCATTTGGTAGGATTGAACACATTCATAAGGTTGTCTGCTCTCATCACCAGCCATTATTAAAACTTTCCCATAAAAAAGAAAACAAGTGTTTATGAAAGTAATGTTAAGAAAAAAAAGTGGAATATATATTTTGCTTCCAATATATACATAGGATATATATTGTGTATCACACAATATAGTATGATCAAAACAAGATAAAGTATGCATGGAAAATAAAATAAATATCCAGCACTAGGAAATTAAGATTCACATCTAGATTCACATCTACTGCATAATACTGTACATCCATTAAGGTTAGGTCTATATGAACTAATCTGGAAGGATATATATGATACCTTGCTAAGTGAGAAAAGCAAATTGTAGAACGTTATGTGAAATACGGTCACTGTTGTATTTAGAAAGAGATCTATATATAGAAAGATTCAGGATAAAATACAGTCCAAACTGCTAATAAGAGGTTTCCTCTGGAGAGGAGGGTAGGGTTGGGTTGGAAGTGAGAGGAAACGCTTAACATTTAGTCACTACACTTTATGGCTTTGGTTTGTTGGTTTACTATAATTTAATATTTAATATAATTTAATTTTCTGATTAAAAATTAAATTAAAATGCATATAAAAATAACTAGAAGAAATAAACTGTGGTTATATTTCATTTGTTAGACTAAGGTTCTTTTTTCCCCCTCCTATTTATGATTAGTTTATTAAAGAACAAAATGACAACAAAAAATGGTTTTACCCTTCTTTTAAAGTCCAACTGAAATGCTACTCTGCGAAACTCGGTTCTGAGCCCTCACCTGGATCTCCTTTCTTTGACCCTCTTTTGTGGCATTTATCTCACTCTGTCTTGTAAGTATTTCTGTACCTGTGTTATTACCCCTCTTGATTTAAGCAACTTGAGGATATCATGAGAAGGAAGAAAACAGGCTTTCAGGTCAGAAGCTCTGGATGTTGACTCTGGTTCTGGTTGTCTATTGCAGTATGACAAATGGCCCCAAACACAGTAGCTTAAAACAATAACCATTTTTATTATATTTCATGACTCATTGGCAAGGTGTTTGAACAGAGCTCGGCTGGGTGGTGGTTCTGCTCCATGTGGTGTGACTGGCATCTTTGGGTTGTATTTAGCTTGTGATTGGGCTGGTCAGGAGGGTCCAAGAAGGCTACACTCACTAGCAGAACGACGCTTGGCAGGGCAGCTGGAAGCCTGGGCTCAGCTACTTGCTTTCCCTCTCTGTGTAGTCTCAGGATGTCTCTACAGACTACATTGTGGCTCTGAGCTCCAGGAGACCAGGCAGAAGCTGCCCATCCTCTGAGAGGCCGGGCCTGGAACTGCAGCATGCCACTTCTGCTGTGCTCTGCTGGTCACGCAGCCACCAAGCCCACCCAGACCCAAGGGGAGGGGACAACGTTGCCACCCCTTGAAAGGAGAGTTTGTGTCAAGAAATTTGTGGCTGTCATTAATCCATCACAGCTTTCTAGGATTAGTACAACCTCTGGGCCCTGATGACTACATTTGTAAATTAGAAAGACCAAAAGCTATGAGGTAAATGAAGGTGGATGGAGGTAGGCGGAGCCTTAATGTACGTACAATTCCCTGCACATGATAAAATGTTATATGTACTACAAATATTAATGGTTACCTTGGTACTAACTCTAGACCTTACCCAAGGCAGTTTCTCATGAAATGATGAATGTTCTGAAAGCAAAGGATGAGCATATAGAGCATGGTGTAGTTATAGAGTACAGACTTTGGATTAGGTTGACATGACTCACATACAAGCCTGGCCACCCATTTACTCTGTGTGACCTTTGTTGACTCACCTCACCTTTCTGAGCCTTAATTTCCTCATCGTAATATGGGATACTATGGCTGACCTTGCTGAATTGCTGTGAGCATTACAGCTAATATGTGTAAAGCACTTATCATGATGAACGGCACATAGTAGGTCTTCAGTTTCTCTTAAGATGATATAACAAGGTCATGTAGAAAGTTTGGCTTCCTCACTTGTTTCTCTTCACTGGCCACCTCCATGGCACAAATAACTAAGAGGGCGTCCACAGCCCACGACCTTGTGAAAGCAATGGGGGAAAGCGGAGGACCCTACTTCTTTTTGTTTCCCTCAATCTCGGCCTCTTCCCAGGGTACCCCCCTCCAGGATCTGTGTCCTTTGCAGCTTGGGTTGTGAAGTCATTTTTCTCTGAGGGTTGGATGTGACCTCCTCTCAGTCCTGTGGCTTTGCCTCTCATAGATGTACGAGATCAAAGCAGAAGGCAGCATTGCGAAGAAGTTCAATGAGATTCTGCAGAAGATGAGCTCGCCACTGAAGCCCCGAGTTCCAGAGCACAGCACCAACAAGATGAAAAACCTCTCCTACCCGTTCTCCAGGGAGAAGATGTATCTGTGAGTATTGAAGCTTCCGGGGCAGGGATGTGAGAGGAAATGGGAAAAACTAACAAGAGCACCATTCAGTGCCTTAGCCCGGGGTCACACCGAATGGGTGTCTGCATGCCTGGCTGCGATGGACCGAAGCGTGCTCTCATGGTGAAAAGTCCCCTGTGCTTGTTTTGTGGATCCCCTCCCCCAAGTGAGATCATCCAAAATAGCCTTCGGGCATTTATTTGTCCAGTGGCTTATAGGACACCCCGTCATTTGGGCCATTTTGTATGGGAAGAAGAGCCAACCATAAACTTTGGATCTCTGTAAGCAAATGGTCAGACACCTGTTCTCCTTCTGTGGGAAACCATTCTGCCCAGTTCTCAGCCTGATGGGGATTCAGTATGGTGTGATAAGCCAGGAGAACATGGACGGAGCTTCTGGGTCTCTGCATTCGCAGCTGCCTACCCATGCACTCATAGACTCTGAGGAGAGGCCTCTCTTTGTCCCCGTCCAGGGAGAAGGAATAAAGAGCTCTTCACAAGGATTGGCCCCTTGGGAAACATTTGGAAAGGGGTCTGTGGTGGGAAGCAGCAGTCAAGCATTATTTCTACTTTAGGACTTAATGAGAAAATAATTAACTGTCAGGATTGGCAAGAGAATTGAGTGAATGAGGAAAAGGAAGGGGCATGGAAAGGCAGGAGAATATATAAGGACATGTCACTTCTTAGGAGTGGAGTTTCTGCTGTTCATTGGAAAATCTCTCTTACCCATGTTCACGCTGCTAGATGGCAATTCTATACATGTATATATGCTGTATCTTTGGCATATATTCCCTCACCCCACCCACCTGTACTGTGAGGTGGCTGGACAGATGTAACTATCCCTCAATTATAGAAAGGAGCCCAAGACCCAGATTCTGCCCAGGGTCACACAGACGGTGAGTGACAGAGCTGGGACTGGCATGTTGATCTCCTGGCCTGCTGTCCTTTCTGCCGCCCTCCACTTTTCTATGTGTTCCCTTTCCTGGCCTTCACTCATGCTGGTGCCGGCATCGGAACTGTCACCTCCTTCAAATCGCCATTCATTCAACTTCTGCTGTCCTTCAGGCCCAGTCCATAGACACCTTCTTTATGTACACTCTATTTCTTCCCAACTAGAAGTTTGCTCTCCATCTTCTGAGTTTTCCCAACAGTGGTCTGCATGTTGCCATGTTCTGCTCTGCATCAGTTACTTGCAGACGCACACACCTCAGTGACTGGAGGGTGTAGGATAGGTGGGAGCCAGTTTGTTCATCTGTATATTCTCTAGCACAGTGACCTAAGCATAGTAAACTCTCCACTTTTTTTTTTTCTTTTGAATAAAAGGTTAACGCATGAAGTTTAGAATAGACATAGCCCTTGCATAGTTAGGAGCTTGATATCTAATTGCTGTGACAGCATTAAATGAAATTTTGAAAGAAAGAGACATAATCCCAATACACTGGAACTATACTCTTTTGTTTTTGTATTTTTTCCTTTTTGTCTATGCACAGCCATCTTTTTTTTTTAGCATACTTTTATTTATACAAATATAAACTCCTAGTATATTTTATAATAATGTGTATCATAGTATAATATTTTTCTATATGTCTATAAACTTTTCTTAATTATAATTTTCAATGGCTGCATGATAATCTAGCATAGAGATTTGGGAAATGCATCTTATCTCCATAATCTTTATTATAAATAACTTTGTTATGAGCATTTGTTATTTCTGTAACATTTCTTCCATTGAGTTTATTCCTTATGATAAGCTTTTTTTTTGTGATAAGTTCTCAAAATTACTGGGTCAAAGAGTATAAACGCTGTGAGTGTATCTTACACATCTTGCAATGTTGCTTGCTAAACGTTTGTCCAGTTTTCACAATGGTCAGTGGTGTTTATGTGAAGTTCGCTAGAACCTTACTAGCCTTGAATATTACCATTGTTTCTGATGTGGCTTTTGAGTGGAAGTTTAGGTCCAGGAGGTGGAAGCTTCCCCAGGGCCTCAGGGTCAGGGATACTAGTTCTGATGAAACTAAAATTTAGATGAAATTCATTGTGTCTTTTATTTTAGAACCCCATCCCCAATCTCTTAAAAAAAAAAGTACAAAAGCCCTTGGGTTCCCATAGACATCTGAATATCTAATTGCCTTTGGAGATTGCTCCATTCCGAAACAGATTCTTCACCACCATAATGAGCTCTAGGACTCGGGTTTTGGGTGTCATGGAAATACTCTTTCCTGGTCTTTTAGACTCTACACAGAAGGATTCTGGGTTTGCAATGGGCATGGGGTGACAGTGGTCTCAGGACAAGGATAATGAAACGAGTTGACCATTTGCTCTCTTGGTGTTTCCAGGTACAACATCCAGGATAAGGACACCTTCTTTGACAATGCCACCCGCAGTCGCATTGTGAGTAAACAGGTGTTGGGCTAGGGAGGGGGAGTGGGGGAAAGGCTGAGTACCCGGTAGGACAGGGCATTCTCTTGGCCCTCCCCTCTTCCTCCCATCGCTATTTGCTTGGAGTTGCCTAGCAACTGAGAAGAGTATCCAGGAGCTGCCCGATCCCAGGAGCAAAAGAAACAGCAAACTTCCCTTGCGCATGGATTGAGAGGAGTGTCTTCTCTTCATGGGTTCTCCACTAAACCCTTCTTAGAATCACAAAAACAGGGAACCTCAGAGCTGATGGGGACTTTAAACCCAGCAGGTGACACCCTCTTGATTTACAGTTGAGGAAACTGAGGCTCTGAGGATCAATGCACTGACAACAATCATGCAGATTGTTAGTGTGAGAATAATGACTAGAACCAGTCCGTCTGATTGCTGAGCATCTTTATGCATTTTCCTTTCTTTCACCCCCAAAGGAGCCATGTACATTCACATCACAGAAAGTGCTAGAGGTCACCAATTTTTCCACGAATAAAAACACCAGCCCATTCAATAGAATGACAAAATTCATGACCATAGCCCTTCTTCGACTCAAAAATCTTACCTTTTATTCTCAAATTTTGAATTTTGTGGGATGATTTTTTTTTTTTTTAAGAAGGTACTGGGGATTGAACCCAGGACCTCCTATATGGGAAGCAGGTGCTCAACCACTGAGCTACATCTGCTCCCCAATGAGAGTTAGTTTGTTTGTTTGTTTGTTTTGTTTTGTTAGGAGGTACCAGGGATCAAACCCAGGACCTTGTACATTGGAAGCAGGCACTCAACCACTTGAGCTACATCTGCTGCCAGGATTATTTAATTTTAATGAAAATCTGGATGTGGCCTACAGTTTGAGCTGTAGGGTGTCTCCATTTTCTGATCAGTTTGTTCTCTTCATCCTAAAGCCATTCAGCCTGTGGGCAGAGGCAAGAGAGAGGAATGTAGGAATGTACTTAGGCCAGGAGTGGGAAACTCAGGAGTGTTTCCATTGATCCCTGAGAAAGAGCTTAAGTTTCAACAGGAGGAGAAATAAGGGTTAGATACCTGGAAGGGCTTCCTAGGCAATAGGAAAATAAGAAGGGATAAAAAGGGGCAGGTGACTAGGGGAAGCTACAGAACATTTCCCAGACACACTAGAAATAGGATGGCCTTGGCTCCCCGCTTGCAGGATGGATAAGAAGACCTTGCAGTGTTCTTAGCCTAGTGTTTCAGCAAGGTTTAAAATAGCATATAATTCCTTTTCTCTTCCTATGGAGAAAAGCATAAACTCCCCATATTCTTACTTGATGCTATTACAAGCCATTTAAATCTCACCATGTCTTGGGGGAGTTATAGGGTGTTGTGGAGATTAACCGATAATTGCAAAGTGCTTATAAAATAATACAGTGCCATATAAATGCTGTTCCTAATTATTATTGCATTTGCATTACTGCACTGTATTATAAGCAGAATTAAGCACTCTTGGGCCCTATTCTGCTGGAAGTTATTTATTCACCACTCCCTCTAGGTCCATGCCTGGAATATGGGAGTGTGGGATGGCGTCGCTCGCACATCTCACATTCATCTTTCCTTCTGGAAGTTTCTTCCTTCCCCACCTTCCCTTTCCCTAGTCCACCCCAAATCATGAGACGAGGACAAGAGTACCTTGAGTTTTGTCCTGGGTTCTGCTCTGCTCTGGACTTTTGTCTGAAGACCTTACGCTATCTGCAAACGTCTTCCCCGTGGCCCCTGCTTTGGGGCATCTCAGCAGCCCAGCTGTTTGCCCCAGAGCAGATTTCCTTGCTTGCCATCTCTTTACAGCCGCCACAGGGGTGCACTTGTGCACCAGGAGGTCACTGGGTGGCCATCAGGTTTACCTTGACCCACCGGTGTCCCTATTTCCTCTTCAGGGAGTGCTCTCAGTACCCCTTCCTCCAATGTGGAGGCGGAGTTCCTGAGAGCCCCCAGTCCAGGGGATAGAGAGTTGGAGGGGGGAGAGCTTCTCATAGCCCGTTAGGCATGTGGGCTCGGGCATGCAGCAGCCGCCCAATACTCTGTGAGTGGTACCACTCCAAACCTGGCGTTTCCTTGGATGTGCACGACTGGCTCTGGATGGGGAGGCGAGATGAGGACTCAGGAAAACACTGAGAAATCGTCCTATCAGCCCCGACCCGGAGGTAGCCCTTGTTCAGTATAGGAAGCACTTTTATGTGCACTGCCTAGTCGGTTCCTCGAAGCAGCTCTGTGAGGCGGCGGCGGACGCGCAGAGCTTGCCCGAGACCTGTCAGGGGGACACCAGGGCGAGACCCCCGGTGTGTCGGACTCCCCATCCCGTGCCTTCCCCAGCTTGCCACCCTGGCTCTTCCAGTCAGCTTGCCACCAAGCCTTGTGGAGGTGGCGCCTCCTCCCGGTCTCGCCCGCGCACCTCATAAGGAGGCTTCCGCCTTCCTTGAGGTCCCCACTGGGGAGGCAGGCACTGTTCCCTGCCCCGGCGGAGGTGCTGCCGCCACAGCCATCAAGGGGGTACGTGGGTCCGGGCCTGCCTGTGTGTTTCCCCTGCCTCCCGTAACTGCAGTCAATTTACTGCCTTTGGGTTAGAATTATTTTTTCAGGGTGGAGTGAAGGGGCGGGGGGTGGAAATGCGTGTGAGGGGCTATTAATTCCTGGCTTTCTCCAAGTGCTGCCGCCTGAAGGGGTCTGACGCGCGGTGCCTGGGCTGGCCACGTGCTCACCATCCCCCGCACTCTAAGGGGGCCCAGACGCCGCCGGCCCCCAGCCACCCCCCGCCCCCCAGGCGGCGCTGACGCACGGTGGCCAAGGCCTTCACAGCTCTGCTGTCGCCCCCTTCTAGGTGCACGAGATTCTGAAGCGCACAGCCTGTTCTCGAGCCAACAACACGATGGGTAAGGACCCCTTCCTTCGCCCCTGGGCCACGTGCTGATGGGGTGCCAAGGGCGCCAGAGCTGTCCTCTCAACAGCTCGCTTGGTGGGCGGCACAGAACAAAACAAACAAACGCCCCCCACGGAGGCGGCTGCTTCAGCTTAGGCTGAGAAAGGCTGCCTCGCCCTCCAAGGGCAGTGGGCAGGGCTGCTGTAACTTCTCCCAGACCTTCATGCCAGAACTTTCCTCTTCCCTCTCCTTTCCCTGGACCACCGACACTTTCACCCCATCCTGATAATTCAGCTGCACCTCTCTTTTCACAATCTCCAAACGTTATTAATGACCACTGAAAATATAACTTTTTTTTTTTTAAAAGAAGGAAGGCACCTTAGAGATCTTTTAGTTTAGTCCAGCTCCCTCACTTTATGTATGAAGAAACTGATGCCCAGAGAGAGCGAATGACTTGTCCCAGGCCACATGGTGTGTGATATAGAGATGGAATATATCTCTTCTAATTTTAAGTTCTGCATCCTTGTGGTTTATTTTTAAAATCTGAGGGAGTTTGTTATTGAAGCCAGAAATTCAGAATTTGAGAGCTTGCAGTGCAAGGTGGGCAACCTGCATGTATGCTGGTAGATTGTACAGAAGACATACTTGATGGCAGAGGTAAAAATGTGAGCTGTGGCCTTAACTCCGTGAGGCTGTTCTTTGGAAAAACACTCCAGAACTCACCCACACCAGCAGGTTGGCCTTTCCATGGTAACCTCTCTGGCAGGTTTAACTCTTGCTCCGAAGGTGCTACTGTCACTCAGAATGGCTTTTGAAACTTTGGGGGAACCACCTTCAGAATAGTCTTTCAGACATACTCTGGGGTGACAAATCTTTGGATTTGGAAAGCAGCTTTCAGTTGAAGAGTCCAAAGTCATTTAGAGTCAAGTGGAGGGAAGAAAGTAAGGCAATCAATCTGAGAACCAGTGACATTACAATAATTACAGTTAATATTTTCAAGCTTGTGTGGGACTCAGAAGCTGCCTTAGTACCAGGGATACAGCATTGACGAGGAGCTAGAACAGGTTTTGTACCGTGACAATAATTTTAGAATAGTGCATAATCTCTCAAGGGGACAATTATGTTGGACTATGTTTCCTTTGATGTATTCATGTTGCTACAAAATTCCAAATAACACTCCAATTTTTAAAAATCCAATCTCCCATGTCATGTGGAACATGTTGCAGATGACGCAAGGACACGAGTGAGTGAGGCAATTAGCCCAGGTCAGTTCCATGGAATGGACAGAAGTCCTTACCTCTCAGTAGCTGTTTGTCTGGGGTTACTGCGACAACCAGCTATTGATAATAACTAGCATTCCCGTAATCCTTTAAGGTTTAGAGATGCTTCTGCTAAACATGATTTCAGTTGACCCTAGCAGCAAACCTTGTGCTAGTGCAGATATTACCAATGCCCCTATTTTACAGTTGAAGAAACAGATTCAGAGAGGTGAAAGGCCTTGCCCAAACTCATCTATCTAATTAGTGGATGGGAGACCTGAGCTTGATCCTGGGTCTCCTGACTCCAAGTGAATACTCTGTCCATTCTCCATGATCCCAGGTCTCCTGTCTTTTCTCTCCTTTTCCTGTCCCAACAACAACTTTTACCCCAACTCACAGTGTAAGGCTCAGTCTAGACTTGTCAGTATTAGATGAGTTTTAATGGACATCAAAAGTGTTGAGTGGAACTTTCCTTCTTAAAAAAGTCATGGAAGACATGTTAGAGGAGGTCCTTGTGAGTGTAGATGAACAAAAAATGTAGGCAGACTCTACCATTATATCCCAATTCTTCTTACCCCTCCTACTTTTCATTCAGATCTGGGGTCACAAACTATGGCTTGCAGGCCAAATCCAGCCTCTGTGCATGTTTCTGTAACAGCTGCAGGCTAAAGATGGTTTTTACATTTTTTAAGGGTTGTAGAAAAAAAAATCAAAGAAGAATGCATGTCAGAGACCGTATGTGGTCCACGAAGCCTAAAATATGTACTGTCTGCCATTTACAGATAATGTTCGCCAACCCCTGATGAAGATAAAAGGCCTTTCTATAATTCTCTCCAGTCTTGGTAGTAGGAGAAGGCTTTAATGGGAGGCAGGGATCATATTATAGAAAGCTTGTAAACCAAGATAAGATATTTGGCCTTTATATTAAGGTCAAGAGGAAGTCACTGAAGAGTTTTAGGCAGAGAAGAACTTTTCAGATATGTTTTAGGAAGATCTTTCTGGTTTCAGTATGGAGATTAGTTAAAAGGCAAGAGATAATGGTTATCTAGAACCAGCACTAAGGATGGTGAGAGGTTGGGTGGATATAGTGATGTTGAGGAGGGGCTTGATTTAGTGGTGGTGGTTGGGGGCAGAAGTGAGGGTTGAATGGTGGAAATACCCACCCAGGTAGGAATACTGGGGGAGGAACAGGTGACAGGCTCAGTTTTGAACATTTAAAGTGTGAGAGGCTCATGAAACATCAAAGTGGAGGTTCTCAGAAGGTTTGGAATTGAAAAGAGCGGCCTCATCATAGAGCTCGGGTTGTGGGAGTAGATGAGCTTGTACCTCAGGGCATGTGGTAAGAGTAGAGAAGAGTCTAGACCCAGGAGTGCCAACTTGAAGCAGGCAAGAGCAGGGAAAGAGGACTTAAAAGGAAATGGGGAGAGGCCGGGAAGACAGAAGAAAAGTCAAAAGAGATGGAATCATGGAAGCCAAGGGAAGGGAGTGTTCTGAGGAAAAGGGGCTGAACTTTGTGGCATGCTGCTGAGAAGTCAAGTGAGATGAAGTCTCAAGAAAATTCTGTGGATTTTGCACTTGTAGATCTTTGGTGACCTTGGTGAGAACAGTTTTGAGGAGTGCTAGAGGTGTCTTCCATGGAAATTGGTTTGCAGTGGGATAAGAAATGAGGGGGACTGATAGAGGCTGCAGGTGCAGGACCCGTTTTCAAGAAATTTGGCTATGAATAGGAAGAAAGAGAGATCATCTGGAGGTGGGCTTAGGATCAAAAGAGGATTCTTTTTGTTTCATTTTTCTTTTGTAAAGGTCAGAAGGACTTGAAACCTTAGATAATTTAATCTCTGCAGAATCTGACTTCCAGTAAGAAAACTACGTGCAGCCCAATAGACTGTCTGGAAAGGGTGCAGTCCTATTTCCCAGACTCTTTCCCTGTCTGAGGCTTTAGGGGCTGATTCAGTTGTATATTTATGAATTTCAGGCTTTTATAAACTACCTGGCCGTGAAGCCACGTCTCCCATCCTTGTGTCTCTCTCCCTGACTTTCCTCAATTATTACCTTTCTGGCTTCTCTACTCCCCCTCCCTTCATCTGTCCCTGCAGCCTATACACAAGCTCCAATCTCCTCCTTCATTGACCCTGCCACTGAGTACAGAGACCCTAGAATGAATGTGCTTTGTATTTTCTCACAGTGTCTATGAAATTTCTTGCTCCTCAATTCCATTAATTTGGTTTTCACCCTCTTGCCCCCTGCCCAAATTGATCCAAACTTCTCCCTCAGATATCTTTGATGACTTCTTAGTTCTCCCATTTCATGGCCTTTTCCCAGTTTTCTTCCTTTCACTTCCTGTATCCTTCCAAACCTTCTTTACTTAACCTCCATCTTCCAGGAGTTGATAGTCAGCAGAGCACTGTTGATCTACTAAATGGCGATCCTTCTCCTTCTGCCGCATGGTCCACGCTTTCTTTGGATCCTCTGCTCCCACATTTTAGATGTTGTCGACTCCAAGTTTGGAGTTTCTCTGTATAGAGGTAACTCTCTCTTGTTACCTCTATGCAGATAACTTGCAGCTCTCTATTTCTATTCCTGCTTCTCTCTCCAATTCCAGCCCAGCATTTCCAACTGGCCTGCTTAGATGTTCTGCAGCACCTCAAAATCAGTATGTCCACTTCTATTCCATTCCCTCTCTCCCTCTTCCCTCATTTCTCTTCCTGTTAGTGTGACTACTCTCCTCTCATTTTCGCTCATGCTGTACCTTTGCCTGAATGCACAACCTGTGTCCTTCTCCTAATCTCACTCATGCCCATCCCCAGATCACTTTCCAACAGATTTCCCCCTTAACGCCCTTTCTTTGGACCCATTGAACTCAATCTCTTTCATGCTGATTTTCTATGTCCATGGTTTAGACTCCCATGACAGTTAGTCCTTCAGATGTGTCAGTCATTTGCGTGTGCCCTGAAGCACCTAACTGCCTGCCTTGCACATTCTACTCA
>JAQZBX010025755.1:0-29263 GCA_029593785.1 Cabassous unicinctus | reverse complement strand
GTGAAAACTTATACCCATACATATCATATTCTAGGCAGTGATGACATGTTTTATTTGCGATGTAGATGGTGTGCTCCAGATGCTGAAATGGAAAGGATTCTGGCTGTAGTGGGGATGATGTCTGGAGCTGAAGGGTTGACCTCTGCAAGATAAAGTCTGGGGGACAGTGTTGGGCTAAGTAGCTACAGCAGAAGCAACACAAAATCTTACCTCTCTGGAAATGGATGACTCTGTGGTACCCAGGTCTTTATGACTTATCCAATGTGGCAGAGAAGAAAAGGAGGGGGGTTTCCACTTCTGCTTTGTCAGGAGTGTTTGAAATGGGTTCAGTGTCAGTCACTGCTTGAAAGAAAACTCAGTATCACTGCATGGACCACTCTGGAGACTGGTCTGTGTGACAATGCCCATTCATTCTGTTCCTTGCCACCCCTTCCCTTTCTGTTTTAACGTTCTTTTGTAAGTATTCCTGACATTTTGTTTATCTTTCTTTTAAACATTCTGCCAAGATTATGTCTGAAAGTGAAAGAAAAAGCATCCATTTTTCACTTCCTAACTCTGCGGCAAGGAAAACAGTCCACCGCCATTCTTAAAACACTAAGAACTTCTCAAGACACTGAAAATTCTCCAGGAAGTTGCTGGCCAAAAGCAGGGCTGCAGTACAAATGTGAAAGGGACAAAATGAATTCCTATAGATGAACCCATTCGCATGAAATCAGACATTTAATTGATATTCTATTCTCTCCATTGTTTAAATAACAAACTTTCTAAAAGAAAAAAATAGTTTCACACTTTTTCTCAAAAGTAGATGCAAGCACATATATAAACCCCTCATGCTATTCTTTTGAAGTAAGTGTAGTGACAAAAGACGAGTATCTTGAGGACTTTCTTACCAAGTGTTTTTATGACTTCGTCAATATAATCCAGACCTTCTTTTAGTATGATTTGATTGGTTACAAACATTTGATAAGGATGTGTTTCCTTTTCTCTTTCTGGAGCACCCTCAAGACTCCCAGAGCACTGGACTTGCTGCAGCAGAACCACATATTAATTTTGTTAGATTTGGATGACTTGCTCAGCCTTGGGTGACCAGAATGTTTGACCATTCTGTAGTAAAAATACTATAATTTGTCATCCTGAGGAAGTCTATAACTAGGAAGTCAAAGAAATGCATTTCTTAAGCAAGTCTAATCTTTCACCTGCTTTTGAATTTTAGACTTAATTCACCATTGTAAACCTGATTTCCAGTTTATCAGATTTGTTTTTTGTGCTTTCCATTAGTTAGATTGGTCAGGTGGTTGCCACCCTCAGCCCCCCATACCCCATCTCTGACTGTTCCTTGATCTCTTCTAATATTTGAATCATGTGTTTCCTTTCTGAGATGTGAGTAATGCTTAGAAAGAAGATAGAAAACTTTGTAGAGAATGACCAGAAGTTCTCACTAATTTTTCTCTAATCTCTGTATAATGTTTATAAATCCATGACCAAAACTTAGACCAGTTTTGCAGAGGTATGTCAGCTAAAGAAGCACAGCCAAAAAGTAACTCCTAATCTTTACTCATGACCTTCTCAAATAGAGTTTTTCTGCTCTAACTCACTGCACCAAAAATGTCATGTGGCTTTTGTCATTTCTACACTAACACACCTGTTAGGCAGGGGACCTCAAACAGAGCCATTCATTGCAATAAACCGTATCTCTAGCTCTTCTTTCCTCCCACTATTACAAGTCCTAAAGCCCCATGCACAGCCCATCACTTAACCGTGGGAACCCCAAGGGTTGTCTCTAAAGACCTCATATACAAACAAGATTTGGTGTTGGGAAGCGGGTGTGGCGCAATGGATAGAACACCCGTTTACCATATGAGAGGCCCCGGGTTCGCTTCCCAGGGCCTCCTTGTGAGGGCAGGCCGGCCGGTTCTCGCAGCGCCGTGGGCTGATGCGGCGTGACCTCACAGCAAGGGGGAGATAAGCAGACACAGAGAAGACACGCAGCGAATGGACACAGCAGCACAAGCAGCAAGGGGGGGATAAATAAATAAAAAATAAATAAATCTTTAAAAAAAAAAAAAAAAAAAAGATTTGGTGTCAAACATGGGCTGTGATTAGAGCTTTGGCCCATATAACTTTGCGTACCTAAGCAAACTACTTGCTGACCTCCCTAGGCCTTGTTTTTTGTCCTTGTAAACCATGGATAATAACAGTACCTGTCTAATGAAAGTGTTGTATAGATTAAACGAGATCATGCATGCAAAGGGTCTCATACAAGACCAGATTCAAGTCCTTTACTGGTGATGTCTGCAAACATTGCTCTCTGAGCATCAGTTATCTTACCATTAAAAATGGCCATAATAATTCCCACCTCCCTCCATTGGAGAGTTCCTGTGAGGATCAAATGAAGTTATAAACATCAAAACTCCTAGAACATAAAAAACATTCAAGAAATGTGGAGATCTATGCTCCTCCTTTCCCTTTTCCCTCAAATTACTGGGGTGGTAACAAAGTGGTGCAATAGAAACAAGGCGATGAGAATATTTTATTAAGAAGAATGGCAATTTCTGGGAAGCACATATGGCTCAAGTGGTTGGGCTCCCATTTACCATATGGGAGGCCCTGGGTTTGATTCCCAGGGCCTCCTGTTGAAGGCAAATGGCCCACGCGGTGAGCTGACGGCCCACACGAGCTGGCGCAGCAAGATGACACAACAAAGGGAGATAAGCAGACACAGGAAAATACACAGCTAATGGACATAGCAAGCACAAGCAGCAAGGGAGGGATAAATAAATAAAAATAAAATAAATCTTAAAAAAAAAAAGAATCGTGACTCCAAAGAAAAGTATCTTAGGGTTGGCTTCTAGATTTTGTTAAATTGTCATCCTCCAAATATAGTTTTCAGAAGTGTTGCTATTGACATTGCTAAGCCATCAAAATCTATAGAGACAAAATTGATAAAATCACATCAGCAGTTTGATCAGTTCAACCAATTCAGATCTTCCCTGTTTCTTTCTTTCCTTCTTGCCAACATTTCTTCCCATCCCCTCCCTCTCTATATTACTGCACTGCTCTGATGTCAGGATTGGGATGACAATGCTGATAATTCTGAAATGGGAGCAGCACCAGACTGCTCAGCGTAATTATATTCTAAGCCTGATGTGTCAGAGAGTACTATAAAAGAATGTTCCTGGGCAATGTGGCAGTTTTCACTAATAGATTGCTTGAGAGGAAACAGAAAATATGCAGCATAGAGACAGGGCAGGGGGTATTTGTGAGCGATTCATTAAATTGCAGTGATCCACAAAACCAGGTTGGTGGCTACAGCCAGGGTTATAATTTCACATGTGGTGACCACAAGCCACCAAAGTATAGCAGGGAGATCAAGCCAAGGAAATATGTGACAGGAGCACAGTCTCGTTATCAGCCATCTATTCAGTGACCTTGCATTTGCTGCAGTCACCTGGGAGAGGAGCAGCCAGGCGTATCACTGGTTTTGGGCAGCCTGAGGGAGAAGCAGGGGAATTACCCAGAGCCACAAACAGCTCAAAGTCAGAAGCCTATGTCAACCACTTGCTCAGCAAAGAGAGAGTCCAAAGAGGTTTGCAAGAGTCCAAAAAACCTTCTAGGGGGATAGAAAAAGGGCTGAAAATGTTTAGGATGTAGAAAACATAATGCTTTGGAGTCACACAGTCCTCGGTGTGAATTCAGCTCTGATATGCTCTTGAGTGCCCTTGGGAAAATTATTTCTTTAAGCTTCAGTTACCCAGTTGTAAAGTGGAGATAAAAATAACCTACCTGGCAGGTTTGTTGCACGACTTAACTGAAGTTATGTATGAAAACACCCTGGGACATAACACTAGGGGAAAAAAAAAGTCCCTCCCTCCTTCCCTCCTGTCTCCTTCTTCCCTGAGTGCCTGCAAAATAAGTTTCCCAAGATAATGTTTACATTCCACATGAAACAATTTATTTCTTGTTCAGTTAGCATCAAGATTCAAATGGTCCTTTCTTTAGTAAAAACTGGACAATCTCTCTTACAGACACACTTAGATTCCTAAAACTGGTGACCACCTGTGTGTAAGCTCTCTCCACTTGTCGCCGGGTAAATCTACTCCTTCCTGGGAGCAAGAACTAGCCGACATATATAATATACGCACTTTGATGCTCCTAAATCCTCGTTTGTAATGGGCCAAAACTAGACAGAAGAAATGATTAAAATGGCAAATTAGTAGTCACTAAGTTATCTGGGGGTCATAAAGCTGGGGGAAAAAAAAGAAAGAAAAGACAAGGTAAATAGCCAAGAATTTAATAAGAGATACCTGGGAAGCGGGTGTGGCTCAGTGGATAGAGCCCCCGTTTACCATATGGGAGGCCCGGGTTCGCGTCCCGAGGCCTCCTTGTGAGGACACGCCCGCCTGAGCGGTGCGGTGGGCTGATGCAGCAACCTCACGGCGGGAAGCGGGTGTGGGAAGCGGGTGTGGCGCGGTGGATGGAGCACCCGTTTACCGTGTGGGGGGCCCCGGGTTCGCTTCCTGGCGCCCCCTTGTGAGGGCAGGCCGGCTCGCGCAGCGCCGTGGGCTGGTGCGGCAGGACCTCGCAGCGAGGGGGAGATGGGCGGACGCGGAGAGGACGTACAGCGAATGGACACAGCAACGCAAGGGGGGGGATAAATAAATAGAATGGATAAATCTTTAAAAAAAAAAAGACATTATAAGAGGGCTTTAGACTTAAAGATGGATTACTTAGGAAGATTTCAGCTTCAAGTAACAGAAAACTCAGCTGAAACTTAAACAATAGATTGGCTCCTATATCAGGAAATCCAGATATAGTGAGCGTTTCTACATCATTGGATCCTATGGTTCAATATGCCGACACAAGTCTCAGTTCCTTTAGTCTTTCCACTCCGTTGTGAGAGTGTCAGCTCTGTACTCATTAAGTCGAATTGCACTTTAGTCGAGGATGCCAGAGTAGCAATCAAAGCTATACATGCTTTCTTGTTCACATTTGGTAGGAGAGAAAAACTGGCTTCTCATAGTTCAGGACAAATTAGTCCTCACCTTATATTAACCAGAATTGGCTCACATATCCATTTCTGAAGAGAGAAGGACTCACCCTTAGATCAGTCAGTCCACCCCTGGAGCTGTGTGGGGGTCAGCTTCCCCTGAGGAATTTGGGCTGCCTTAGAGAGCTTAGGTACCTCAGAAAAATCAAGGAATATTAGGAAGGAGAAAGTGTGAATGGATCCAGGGTAGGCCATCAACCATATATATCACAGAAGACTAGAGAGGTAAGATTTAAAAATTGGATTGAGTTCACCCCCCGTTTTTCAAATGTGGAAACAATGGCATACAGTGAATTACTGGCAGTCAGATTTAGATATCATTTTCCTTAAGTCCCAGGCTATACGTTTGTTTTGTTGTTGTTTTTTATTTTAACTCTACCAGGCTGCCTCTTAAGCAAGTAGTACAAAACCTCCTCACTCACCCTAGCAAGTGCATGAAATAAGGGTTTTCTAATTCTAAAGTCTGATATAACAGTAATTTTCCAAACCCAGGTATCATATATTGTACCCACTACAGGGGTACACTAGAGTTTTGTCACACCCTCAAGATCGGTGGTTTTTAACCTGACCAGGCAATACCCATAACCTGGAAGCTTGTTAAAAATATACATGCCCAAAGATACTGATTCTGTGGGTCTGAGGTGAGGATGGGCTAATCTCTAACTTTTTTTTTAAGATTTATTTTATTTATTTATTTCTCCCATCCCCTCGTTGTTTGCATTTGCTGTGTCTGTTTGTTGTGTGCTGGTCTTCTCTCTCTTTTTTTTTTTAGGAGGCACAGGGAACCAAACCTGGGACCTCCCATGTGGGAGTGAGGCACCTAATCGCTGGAGCCACCTCCGCTCCCTGCTTTTGTTATGTCTTTCATTATGTTTTTCCTCCGAGTGTCTCTTGTGCCAGCTTGCTGTGCTAGCCTGTTATGTCAGCTTGCTGTCTTGCTCGTCTTCTTTAGGAGGCACTGGGAACTGAATCCAGACCTCCCATGTGGTAGGCAGGAACTCAATTGCTTGAGCCACATCCACTTCCCAAATCTCTAATTTTTAATCCTAGGTGAGAGGGACTAGGGGTGGGGGAGAATGAAGACTGGGATGAGAGAGAGCATTACTTTCATTGTTTTTTGTTTGTTTGCTTGTTTGTTTGTTTTGGGTATGGCTTGATTTCCTTTCTAATCATGTGCATGTATTATTCTCTTCTCATTTTTTTAGGCCCCCAATGTTTTAGAGGTACAGACAGGTCTGTAAACCATGACTATATACTGTCAAATATCAGCCCCTGGATTGGATACCATAAAGCCAAAAAGTGTTTACAATCATTTTTCAGAGTCATATTTGAGAATATTGTCTCTTTAATGAAAGCCCTGAGGTCAATAGGGGTATTAGCACTAACACCTGACTCAAATCCTTGGACCCATTTTTCCTGGTTCCTGCAAAGACCACAGAGTATTTAAATATGCACCATTTCTTGAAATGAAATGTTGATAGTCGGGGAGTTTTGTTGATAGACAAAGAAAAGGAGAATTCCATGGAAATTTGTTTAGCTTCCAAATGAAAGAGGAAGCAATGGAATCCTTTGTAACCGGAATCAGCTGTGTTGCTCTCCACTGGTCCACTGACACTTTATGTCTCAAAGGACAGACAGAGACCAGAGTAAGACTATGTTGTTTATTTTAAGATCACATTGTAGGTATACTTTCAAAAGTCTCTTCTAAATGATCAGAGGCACTGCATCTCTCTGAATTAGAATGCTAAGAACTAGAAATCACTAACAGGACGTTTTAAAGCCCTTCTCGCTAGCAATTTTTTTTTTTTTTTTAAAGATTTATTTATTTACTTGATCCATTTTAAACCCCCCCCTCCCCATTTTGCTGTTTTTTTGTGTCCATTCGCTGTGTCTGTTTCATCTCTTCTCATCCTCCTCCTCCAGTCTTTGATCCTGGAGACCTCCAATGTAGGAGAGAGATGTTCTGCCATCGGCGCCACCTCTGCTCCTGGTTTTTGGAGCTTTTGGAGCATCTCGTCTTGTCTCTCTCCTTTTACGTCATCATCTTGCTGCATGGCGGCTCCACGGCTCACCGGCACACAGAGCCTGGCAGCCCATGTGCCTTCTATATATATTTTTTATTTTACCGGGAGGTCCCGCGGATCGAACCCAGGTCCCTCCATATGGCAGACGGACGCCCAACCATTTGAGCCATATCCGCACCCCCTCACTAGCAATTTAAAGAGATTAGAAGGTCGATGGAAAGAGGTATATTTAGAAATCATTAAAATGGTAGACATTGTTTTCAGAAAGAGACATCCTTTGCTGACTCTTTTGTAACTAGTTATGGTTTGATGAAAAACCACAGAGGAAATTCAGGGCAGCCTAATGGTCATTTTCACAAGAATCGACCAGACCACTTGAGGGCACAGCTGTTGGTCTGTTATTTGTGCTTCACACAGGATATTTTTAATCTGTATATAAATTGACTGGCAAATCTATATATATCGTATAGAGGAAATCAATCCTCCTATAAGGCCAACACCACACTGTATCATTAACAATTGACTTAAAATCTTTTCAGTGCAAATTATCTTTCCCTTTGTATATCTACACTGAACTTTGTTCCAGGAACTTCCTATCCTCATAAGACCTGGATATTCTTCAGCAGCCCCAAGTTTAGAAGAAGGGGCTTATGTGTTTACAAGATGCAAATACCAGGTTATTCTCCAGTGGAAAAACTCAGAAGATGTCTCACTCATGGAATTTTTACAGTATAAGGAATGAATCAGTTTGGGGAAACATTGGCACCAAATTTCCAACATTTCCTTAAAATGGACCAACGCTAGCCCAGGCCTACGTACTGGGGTTCATTCAAGATGGACAAAAGATCTAAATTAGTTTCAGGAACTAGTAAGAGAAGGTAGAAGAAGGGACACTATCTTAGTTGGCCATGCCCCTTTGACAAATGCAACACAATGGGTCATTTTAAACAACAGAAATTTATTGGTTCATGATTTTGAGGCTAGAAGAAGTCCAAACTCAAGATATAGGCTTCTTTCTCTTAGAGTCTGAGCACCAGGTGCTGGCTGCCCATAATCGCTGGGGTCCCACAGTTTGTATTTCTGCCTCTCGTCACAGGGCGATGCCCTCTCCTGTCTGGGTTCTGTGACTTCCGCATGTACGTGCGTTGTCTTTATGAGGCCTCCCGTGATGTGGCTGAAGAACCATGCCGAACTAAAAATAACAACTTAAAATGGGTTCACACACACAAGGACACGGATTCACATTAAGAACATTAAAAACAACAACAACAAAAACACATGTTTGTTGAGGTACCATAATGTTTTCATAAGGCCATGTTCCCCACAAAGCATTGAGAAGAAAGAAGCCAAATTTTCTGTTTCCCCAAATTTTCCATTCCCATCCATCAGCCTGGGGCCTTAAATTTCTAAATATACCGAATAGAATATTCTTTAGAGCAAACTAAGTTTTACAGAATAGATATTTTTCCTTAGATGAAAGTTGATATTCAGTATTCTAGATTGCTTTAAAAATTATTTTTTTCTCTTGTTTAAAAAAGGAGGCAGAGAACTAGCATATATCGAGTTCTTATTGTATATCAGATACATGTTGGATTTTTACATGTCATCTCATTTAATCCTTGTAACTGTCCTGTAAAATAGTTACATTTTATAATTTAATATTAATCCCCAGGTAGTGTCTACCATGTGCCTTCTTGGTTCCAGGAACTCTTGCAGGCATTAGGGACTTTGTGATCCTGCCATGAACTCAGTCTGGAGGGAAGATAACATGTGAATAATTACAGTACAGACAGAAAAGTGCCATAATAGATACGTGAATAGAAGGCTATGGGAGCTTACATTTGAAATTGTACATCTCTTAAACAAGTGCACCAGTCAAAAGGGTCAACCTACCACAAAGAAATTCTGAGGTGGTTGCAAAGGACTCTGATTATTTTGATATAATCAATCTACTAAAACAACAGATGGATAGTTAAATAGCAATCTAATCTTTATCTTTTTTTTCCTCTAAGGAAACTTAGAGAAGTTTTCTGAATCTCTCTTTTTATCTAATAAAGTGACTTTAAATGTTTTAAAGACACTTCATTATTTTTCATTCCATACCCCCATGTTATTTTTAATGTAATTTTACATGGCTTACAAAAATACATACAGCGGTACAGAGTAAATTGTTTAAAATCCTTAAAATGACTGTATGTTAATTTCCCCCATTAATTCTAATTCCTGCTCCCCACAAATAATTACCTCCTTTTTTCCTGGTGTAATCCTTTGTTTTAAGTCCCTGTGGTTGTCGGGCTTGCTCGGGTTTCCTGGGGAACCCGCTCAGAGACCCGCGCGGGCCTCAGACTGACCAGCTTGTCTCCACTCGGGCTCTGGGTCTCCGCTCCCACAAGCACAACTAAGCTTCCAAATGATTCAGGCAGGAACTTTTGTCCCAAACAAATGTTTTTATCAGAGAGCAATTGGATTGCACGTATAGAAGCCTCGACAAACAGGATATTCTATCTCAAATTTATGGCCTCTTGACACACGTAAGAATGCCTCCCAAGGACACACGTGACCGTCAGGAGCGCCATCATGGCGAGTCACCAACCGCGGTTGCTGAGGGCAAGAACGACTAGGCATCCGCTCACGGGCACTTCCTGCTTGGAGGACGGTTAGTGCCTTTTTAATTCGTGCAGCTTTTGGATTATAAATTTTAGGACGGGAAATCATTAGTATTCTTAATTTAAAGAGGAAACCTTTGGACAAGAGTCTGCAGGTGTAAATCAATAATAAAGATTTTCTCTGAATTGTTTTTGCCTGACACTGAAATTGGATTTTTTTTTTCCCTTTTCTTTCTTGCTTGCTTTCTTGCTTTTAAATTTGATTTAACATACTGACTCTGTCAGGTTCCTATGGTGAACTGATAATAAAATTAGGAGAGGCAGGGTCCATTGACTTAGAAGACCTATGCCATTAGTTAAGTCTTCTCTATTTCTGGAACAGGCTTGACACCTCCTTAGTCATCTTGGTTTTGGCACTTGCCTCTGACACTAACACTTAAGAGAGCAGAGCTCAGAATGGAGATGAGGAGGAAACATGGTAAATAGGCGTTATCAAAAAAAAGACAGAGGTGAAAATCAATACTTCCATTAACATCTAGAAGCAGACTTTTCAAAGAGCATTTATATATTTAGCTGACAGTAATGTTACCAAGGAGAGTGCTTCCTTTAAGGATCACAAATTAGGTGACTACCACTATAGAGTTATTTCTTTTTCTCCCTTTTTTGCTAAGAACCTTCATCAACGGAATTAAAAACAAAACAGACAAAAAAAACCTCGGCCTAGTAAAAATATTCAAGAGTGCTTTTTTTCCCCAAGAAAGTTGATCCAACAAAATTCTAGCAATGCCCAACAAAATTATTAATGCACAACAAAATAAGCTAGTCTCTTGAAGTTGTGATCGGCCTTGACTTATATGTTTATTTCCTTTAAAGGTCATGATTTATGAAATGTATATAGCAGAGATGGCTGAATTGCAATGAATTGATTTTTTGGTTCTGTTTTGGTTCGGTGCTTTAACTCGCATCTTTACATCTAGGTTTAATTCCTGGCTTCAGCACTCCCTGGTTCTGACATTGGGAAGCCAATCAATTTACGTAAGGCTCAGTTTTGCCGTGTGTTATAATGGTACTGGGAGAAATAATAGGTCTATGTGAATGCCTAGCACAGTGCCTGGCATATAGACATTAGTCCCCCACTCTCAACTCTGTCCTTCTGTGTTTTCCATTTCTCCCATGTTGATTCTCTTGTCTCCTCTGTTTTCCCATTTCCTACTATACACCTTCAGATGAACACCTCTGGGCAAAACTGACCACAGAAGAGTGATGGCATTCAATCACTTTGGGTAAGGGAAAACACCTGATGGTCTTCCATCTAGAATAAGGTGGCAGATCGTCTCCTGAGGCTGCCACCTCTGCTGCTCCTCTAGCATTCTTTGCTGGTGCCTGTGCAGAGGGCTGAGGCTTAGTGCCATCACCCACCATCATATAGCAGCATGGAGTTTGGGGCCCCTCTCCCTTCCAGAGAGAGAGGTTTCCAACCGGGCAGATAAAGAGATGTAGGCTGCTAGCTTGGACTTTGGAGGACACTTATTATAAATTTGATTCTGGTACTCAAAAAAGAGCAGTATTAGAACACAGAAGTGCTGAGACCCTTAGGAGAATAGGAGAGCTTCTAAAATTTTTTTGTGATGATGAATGCACAACATTGTGATTATACTGGGAGCCATTGATTATACACTTTAGATGGATTGTTTGGTCTGTGAATATATCTCAAGAAAACTGCTTAATAAATAAATAAATAAGTGTGCAAGAATAGCCAGAAATGGCAGCTGTGTGCAGCGGGGAAGGCATAGAGAGACTGAGAGGTGGGGAATTTTCTTGTTTGTTTATTATTATTATTGAAGTAATGAAAATGCTCTGATAATGATTGAAGTGATGAAAGCACAACTATGTGATTATACCAAATGCCACTGATTGTACACTTTGGATGAATTGTATGCTTTATTAATATGTATCAATAAAATTGATTTGTTTAAAAAAAAAAAAGAATTCAAATGAGCAGTATTTGTCATGCATCCTAGACTATGGGGAAAAAAAAGATTTCAAAAAGTTCACCAAAATTATTTATTTGCTCCCATGACACCAGGGAGTCCTCTAATATATATATATATATATCCAGGAGTAGAAATGAACTTATAACTATATAATAAAAATTAGTCTGTTATAAGAGAAAAAGGTAAAGAAATCAATATAGTTGCTTGGGGAACTCTTCATTGAGCTGCAAAAGCAGGTTTGAAAGGTGAAAGAACATAAAGCCAAGAACAAAATCAATGCAATGGCACAAACCTAGAATAGTGTCACAAAGAGTAAAGTCTCGAATGAGCTCAATTTTGCTGGGGGCGGGGGGAGAGGTTAACGAAAAATGTGTTTTACCAATGTGTACACAGCAAGAAGAGCAAGGAACTGTTAGTCACGTCTCTAAGTGATTATGATGTAATGTTAACAAGACAAAGAGAAAATAGAATTACTCAACTCTTATTTTGCTTCTTTCTTCTCCACCAAGAAGAATGACCTTCAGACTGAATTGTAAAAATGCCTGGCAGATGCACCCGAAGACTGAAGACAAAAAGCATTCTTTGAGAGGCAGGGAGCCTCTGAATGGTTTTATATAGGGGAATGCAGCAGTATGAAGGAGACTGGAAACCAGAGCTGGGGAATGACTGTACTGGTCCATTCAAGAAACCATGAAGGACTGAACTGAGACAGTGGCAGAGGAGATAGAGAAAAAGAAGGCAATCTAGAAAGTGGCTGAGAAAGTAGAATTATCTGAATAACCTATTGCAATTGCTCTAGAAAAGCTTTGCGTGTGCTGTTTTTTTTGAGATGAGCACAGAAGAGAGGATGCCATATGTACTTTGTGGAATCAGAGAGCAAACAGGTTGAGGGAGTAGAGACTGTGAGTTGAGAGCAAACACAGGAGCTTAGTCATGGAGACGGAAAGTAGGGGTGTGTTTAGGACCTGGTGAGAACCCAGTTTCCCAGAATCATAGGTTATGTCCAGGGAACATAATTTGTGATTTTGGACATAAAGAGACCATGGAGGAAGGGATAAAGTTTAGGTACAAAAGGTTTACTACATAGAGAGAGCCCAGAATGAGGCCATACCTGATGAGGAGCTGCGGATACATTAAAAAAAAAAAAAAAAAAAAGTAATAGAGCCACTCCTGTACATCTACCCTCTGTGGACACCATGAGATTGGAATATATGGTTCAAACCTGAAGGAATCAACAGTTTTGTAAATTTGTTTGTGTTTTGTGTGGGACAGACCAACTCTCAGTGAGAGCCTTAAAAGTGGCCAGACCATTCCACCTTTCCCCTATTAAAGGCAGAGTATCTGGATTACTTAATTGTTTAATTGCAGAATGCTAACAATGGTTAAGGAAGCCCCGTGGCATCACCAGAGTTTAAAATGAGGCTTCCTAAAGTAGACTGGTTTCCCCAAGGGTGTGACATTTGGGCTTAGCCTGGGAAGTACTGCACACACTCAGGTGTGTTAGAATTCTATTCAGATCTGGGAGCCTCACTTTAAAGAGGAATGTTGCCTACCAATCTGAAGCTTGCAGAATGGAGGATGTGCCTGGTGAGGGACCTAGAAACTCTGCTCTATGAGGAACCAGAGATGCTAGTTAGGAGTCACCGAGGTAGCAGGAGAACTGTTTTTATGTGCTGAAATTACACTACATAGTCTCCAAGGGAGAATTTGATCCAATTGGAAGCAATCTAGCTTAGAGGCTCCAATCCCAAATACTGGGTTTGAATCCTGGCTCTGCCTTGAATCAGATCACCTCATATGTCTAATAGCCATAGTATAATAATGCTTATTTCACAGGGTTGTTGGGAGGAGTAAATGAATAAATACAGGTCAAGTGCCTAAAACAGTGCCTGGAACATAGTAATCACTCAATGCAGGTTGGCTATTATTATTGCCCAGTGAATAAAAATTATAATAAAGTAGATAGCTGCATATCAACATCAAAATGAACGTTTTTTTTAAACAATTCAAGTTGTTGAACAAAGTTATCTGAGTTACTTAAAAAAAAACCAAAAAACCTAAAGTGTTTAGACAGGGATTAGATGATGTCAGGAAGAAATGGTGAGGAGTTAAATATTGTCTTGAAGTAAGAATCTTGTCTTTTTGACGTTCGGGTTCCATGATTTCATGTACATGAATTGGGTATTCTAAGTGTACTGCATTTCAACTAATAGATGTGTTCTTGGTAGTAAATTATTTATTAAATGTCCTTTGGAACTTTCCTTGTCAGGTAAAAATATCTATTTTATAGATTCACAAGACCGTAGGTCTGAAGTTAGGGCATAACTGTGTATTTCAATTTATGTTGAGTCAAATCTTAGGGAAAGCTATGTTTTCTGTCTATCAAGTTAGAAACAAAGAACATAGGATTCTTAAAAGGCCATCATTCGAAAATATGAAATGAGGGAGTTTTAATTTACTGGCAAAACTGCCACAACCACTTCTTAAACATTTCTTTGCCATTAGTGAACTAATTGTATTTTAATGGAGTCAGCAATGAGCAATAAGAGTCAGTAAGGAAATACAGATTTTTTCCCCTTCAATGGCTTTTCTCAAGCTTCAAGATCTCAAAGAGAACACTGATAATTTATGAATTGCCTGGGCTCTCAAAATGCAGAAATGAATCAAAGGAGATTGAGAAGGGAGCATTGGCCTGTTTTACCGCGAATTCAGCCAGACTGATTTGCTCAATGGTTAAAGCGTAACAGCAACTGCATTAAACACCAGAATGGTCAACGCAATTAATGCAATTAAAGTAATTAGTCCTGGCAGCTGTAAGGTCAAATAGAGGTAGCTTTGTAACAACAATCTGCCACTGCAAAATTACTGACATTTCCAACTAAATTATATTCTCTAAATTGTTGCCTTAATGCTAAATAAATGAAGTTATGCTAATACCGGGACTGATTACAGATTGAAATTAGCACAATTGCTTGTTATACAGTCTGCTAGGGTTAACATTTTTTAAAAACATAATTAATGGCCTTTGCTCACTGTCTCTGGATATAGATCCTGCAGCTCATTTGCATTCTTTTGCAATCTGCTGACAGTGCTAAATGTCTAAGAAGAAAGATCTCATCTGCAGGCGGAAATTGTGTTTTTCACGTCATCAAGCTAAAACTTGTTATGGTTTCAGTGCAGTGTTAGTAACGACGATGACCAGGAAGGCAATGGATAAGAATGAGGCAGGAATCCGTTTTTCTTTTCAGTCTCGTGATCCAAGCCTTTTCTGCAGTCAATGTGAAATGTAATTGCTCTTTTGACCTCTATCTTCTCTCTCCCCAGGTCTGAGGAAGAGCTACACTGGTTGATTATTGCAGGAATGAAAGGCACTCTGACCTTGTCGACCGAACGCCTTGCTGCTTTCAATGTTGCCCATTATACTGAAGGCAGGCAACTCCTGGAGAGAGGCGGAATCTACAGGAGAGCTGCTCCCTGGGCAACCTGCCAGAAAAGGCTTCATCAACAGTAGTTCAGACATGGCCAAACAGCTCAGGCAGTGAAGGAAACAGCAAGGGGAAAAAAAAAAAAACAGAATATATCAAAATATTGTTAGCACACAGTCTAAAGAGCTCTCAGACATCTATGCTATAGAGTGCCTTTGCTAATACTGCCCCATGTCATCCTCCTGAACCAAAGATCAACCTGGGAATCTTTGCTGAGGAAGGAAGCTTTAAACAATATAAATGCAGTGACTGGGATTTCCTAAAATAAGTGGTTATTCATCCAGAGGTTTGTGATAATATTCCTATGTAAATAGGAATGGAATGTGGTTTTCCAGCAGAAAGTAGGTCGGGATATTTAGTTACAACAATTGTTCTAGATTATAAATTATTCACGACAAACCTGGTTGGATTATTTTTAGAATTTATGGTTGACAGGAGACTTAGGGTACAACTCACAACATGCTCTCTCCTCCCAGCTCTATAGTTAAAGGAAGCTTTGTTTAAAATCAGCTGCAGTTACTCTGCAGATCTGCTAATTCTGCTCCAGTCAATCCTATTCAACAAAATTTTATCGAGCACTTATTATGTGCCTAGGCATTGTGGAAAACATAAATGACATGTAGATTGTGCCTATGAATGAACTAGACTGGCTGGCTAGACACAGAACTGGTGCCAGTTGATGCAGTGGTCATTTTTTCTTCTCAAGGACAGAAGGGGTAGAGAGAGGAATGTCATCAGGCTCTACCAGCGGTGTGGCATGATGCTAGTTCCTTTAGATTCAGAGGTTGGTGTTGTCATCCCCACTTTAGGAAGAGTAGATTTACTGCAGTAATAAAGGCTTTGGAATCCAGAATTAGTCAGACTTGGGTTCAAACCTGTTCTAGTTCCCATGGCTGCTCAAGCAAATACCATGAAGTGGCTCGGGTTAAACAATGGGAATCTAACGGCTCCCGGTTTTTAAGTTAGGAAAATAGTCCAAATCAAGGAATCATCAGGGTGGTACTTTCTCCCCGAAGACTGTGGCATTCTAGGGCCAGCTGCCAGCAATCCTTGGTCCTTAGCTTGTCACGTGGCAAGAAGGCTCCTGGTCTCTACCTTTTCTTTGGGGATCTGTTGACCTTCAACTTCTAGCTGCTCCCTCTGTGGCTTTCTTTTCCTCTGAGTTTCATTCTGCTTATAAAGGACTCCAGTCACCCAATTAGTACCCATCCTGATTAAGGTGGGCCACACCTTAACTGAAGTAACCTCATCAAAAGGTCCTATTTACATTGGGTTCACAGCCACAGGGATGGATTAAGTTTGAGAACATGGTTTTCTGGGGTACATACAGCTCCAAACCACCACAAAACCCAATTCTGTTACCACCCAAAATCTGCAATATTGGGGAAAAAATCTCAATTTTTCTGTGCTTTAGTTTGCCTAATTTCTATAATGGAATGTTGAATTCATATAATCACTCTATCTATAAATTTAAAAACCCATCAGGGAGTGGATGTAGCTCAAGCAGGTGAGTGCCCGCTTCCCACATGGGAGGTCCCAGTTCGGTTCGGGTGCTTTCTAAAAACAAAACAATCAAACAGATGAAAAAACCAATTCAGGGGAACCGATGTGGCTCGGTTTCCCACATGCAAGGTCCCGGTTTCAATGCCCAGCCCCTGCACCTAAAAAACAAAAACAAACAACAAAAAAACCTATCAGAGGTAGGTAAAGAATGGTGACTAAAGGCTGAGGAGAATGGTATTAAAAGATAATTTTTTAAAAAGGGGGAAACATCATAACTTAAATTAACATAGGTTATAGATTTTATTCTACTCATAAATCAAAGATAAAACCAGGCAGGTGTTACACACCAGTTCAAAGGAAGATCTGAAGAGACACATTTATAGATCAGGAATTTTGAAAGGAGTATACAAAGGAAGTAAAACCGGTTTTTCCAGGAGTGGGGGAGGGAAGTCCATTGAACGTCTACCAAACAGGAGACGATTTGCATGTCTATCAGTTACCTACAACTCAGAGAGTTGTAAAATAGCTCAAAGACAATGAAAGACTAGAATCAGATAACTAGAAGGGTTTGCTGTATGCAGACAATGTGTAGTTTCCCCTGGAAGCACGATTTTTTTCTACAATGGAAACTGCTTCAGATGGAATATGGCACTTTATTGTCATTTCTGATTCTTTTTCAGATCTGGGAAAAGATCTCAATGGGGCCTGGGCGTGAACAGAGATCACCTGGGAGACTTTTTCAAAACACTCTCACTGCTTCCACCCTGCATCAAAGATGCTAATAAACGCACTGAAAACTTAGAGGGCCTCTTCATCTGCTTTTTTGAAGTTGCAATTGGAGGATGCTTGGAAAATCAGCTGCGTGCAGAATTTATAGATACAGTATTTCTTCCTGATCCTTTGATTAGCCTTTTGTGACTTCTTGGACATGGTTTAAGGGTCATGAAACTATTTAGTTTAGTTCACCAAGGCTGAAGGACCAACTTGCACACCGAAGGCACAAGGAGGTCAAAAGGAAAAAATGAGAATTAAAAGAACAAAAAGAGGGAAGAGTAGGATGAGGAAGACTGGAAATAGAGAAATAAGAGAAGAATCAGCTGTTGCAGAGGCCTGTCAAGAATGCCTCCCCTGATAAAGCTACTTTGTTAATAAAAAACATCATTTCAAATGCACATCCATAAAGAGTAGGAGTAAATAAGCAGCTTTATTTCTATAGCTTTGTTGCTCTGTGGATTCCCACCTTCACTGGGAATCTAACTTGGTCATATTTTTAAAGAGCCCATCAGAGTGTACGTATTCTGGTTCCATTAAAATGTGTTTGAAATGGTCTCATACACACTGTGCCTGCAATTTTACGCCTTGTATATTTTTCCTCTCTTCAAAAACTTTCCCTATACAAAAATTGAAAGCCTAAATTGAAGCATTTTCTATTTCAATTTATTCTTTAAAATATATATATATATTGTATATGTCCTGGACTAAAGGAAAAATAATAGTCGTGTATGGCTATGAAAAGAGAAATTTCTAAAAATGCAAATTCAGACTTAGCTCAACAATTAATATGGAATGTGTGGGAAAAAAAGAAATACGGAGAACTTTGTGGTTTTGACAGCAGAATCACTAGAGAGAGACAACTTGGACTGAGGAAAGAAGGCATACGGCCAGGGTATATACTAGTCCTTCTCTTTGTAAGGCTTTATAACCCTCCAAGATATTAATCTGGAGTCATTCCTGAAACAAAATTTGAAGAAACTAGGTAACTCTCACACTCAAGCATGTCTTCAAAATGGGAGACAATGCTACCTTGACAGACTCCTTCAGGGACCAGGGACGGGAGGAAAGGAACAACGAACCCCTGGGTTTTCTACATGCAGCTGGGCAGCAAACTTCCTGCAAGCAGTGGGATCGTTGTTTGGACAATCGAAAAGAGTTTAATCCACCTAACACTATGGAACAAATGAAAGAACACTACCTGAGCCTCTGTGAATTCCAGGTTTCAAATAAATTGTTTGGTTCCACAGAATAGTTTCTTTCTTTTCATTGTTTTAATCTAAGGGATGAAGAAAAAGAAATTAATGTCATTTTTAAAAGAGTGCCTGATAGCTAGAAACAATATATTAAAAATGAAAATGATCGTTTGCTTGTGAGAATAGGAAGCCAATAAAACTTATAGATGCTTCCTTCTAATAGTACATGTCGCTTTAGAAGGAGCTTTAGATCCTCTTTTGATCTTCCCCCAAAGCTAAGAGGTGAGCAAAACGTACAAAACCTGCACTGCTTTCTAGATGTCATGCTTTAAATAATATGATGCACACACCTACCAACTTTTGGAAAGCCCATTCAGTGTTTTAAATAAAGCCTAGTTTCCAGGAATGGGCAGAGAACACACTACTAAATATAGCAATATAATTACTGTCACGTAAATTATCTCTTCTATATAGTGTTTGAACAATGAGATAAAAGGCTTAGCTTGAGAAAGTTTGAATAAGAAGAGATGGAAGTGATTCAGAATATCCATAACTTCTCCATCCACTGGCAGCAAAAGGGAAAAAAAAAAGCTCCTCCAATTTCACTATCAGAAAGTCTTCCTGTTCATTTGCATTTGGGGAGTTTTTCATGGAGCATTCATTTGCTAGTGAGATAATGTGTCCCAGCACAATCAGATAAGAAAGGGATAGAATTACAAATGATGAAAGGAGGCTGCACAAGGGCAGGAAAGCAAAGCAGCCCTTCCTTCCCTGCCTAATCTGGATGGATCTTAATTTCAACCATCTCAATTTTTTTTCCCCTCATGGTGACAGTGGGACCATCTTTCAAAACTGGGTTAGGACACTGCAAATTGAGTTCTACAGATTCTTTTTAAAGTTGTCATTCCAAGTGTGATATCATTGTGCTAACTGGCCTCTGTCCTAGCTCCTTGTACACATTTGTCACTTAATAAACGAAGGGCACTTTGATTCAACTTACTCGGTAAGCATCAGCTGTTTTTTTCCTATGGCGCTAATAAACACAGAGGTTCTTGTCCTTAAAATCAAATTCTGAATAGAAAGTTTGAAAGCTGATTCAAAGAAATGCTTAAATTAATGATTGGAGTAATGGAGTGTTACTGGTAGACAGAAATAGAAGCTAAATTTGATGAGTGGAGGTGATTCCAGATCCTGCTGTTTTTATGTAAATATAGGGATTTATCCAGAGGCCTCAATGGCAAGCAATATACTTTGGGATCAGTTAAAAAAAGAGGGGAAGCTGAGACTGTGCCCTGGAGCTGGGAAGCAGAACAGGAAAGTTGTCAGCAGCTCAGGAGTCTCTGGCATGCAAATGAGACCATTACCCTGTTTTTCCTTTTCAGTTAGCTGCCAAGTCGCCAAAGTGGAAAAGTGTGTCCTTTTAGGAAAATGTGTAAAAATGTGTGACCAACGGCATGAAGGTTAACATTTCAATGGTATAGATAGTAGCATGATGCGCATACCTTCTAACCAAGTACAAATATAGTGATATAATGAAAAGGGGGCAGTAATACAGAAGAGGGAAAACTATTTGCTTTGACTTACCTAGGAGACTTTTTAAAGGGAGCTTGGAAATGGAAGCTCTCAATTAACTGATGTGACTGGGGAAGGCTTAGCACTGTATTATTTATTATTATTTATTATTTATTTGCCTGCTTGCTGCCCTTTTGGATCAAGTACTTCCCTGGGATGAAGGAGAGCTCTTGAATGAGCAACAACATCTCAAACTTGAAGTTGATTTGCTCTAGGTTTCCCAGAAATACCATAACTCTATGAGTTGGTTAACAATACACTCTTGCTTCCTGACACTAGCCCATGGTGGTTAAACCTTGCTTGATATTGAAATCTGCCAGGCTAGACACACTGAGCCTTGTCACGCACACAGAGCAGAAGGAATTATGAAACATTCACAGTCTCATAAGGAAAATAACGGAACACTGGTGTCTATTAAAAAATTGTTGCAAAGGAAATGTAGCTCCTACAATGGGGAAATTCTTCTAGGACTGTTTGTCCAAAGGTGAGAGTATAATAGCACTAATCCTACAAATGAGAATACAATTATGAAAGACTCTTTCCCTACATTCTAAATGTATTCATTCCCCAAAGCCATCAGAACACATTATGAATTCAAACAAATACACAAACAAAAGGAGAATTAGACCAATCCCTGCACTGGCCGTTTTTCAACCACAAACCCTCAACCCATTGAGCCTGGACTAGGACAGTGATAGAGAAGATGGAGAGAAGTGAATGGAGGAAAAGCTGACAAAGATGAATTGAATGTGGGCAGAAGGGTTGATGACAGAAAAGAAAGTATCAAAGATAATCACTAAGAAAAAAAGGGGGGAGGGATTTAGATGGTATATATGTTACTAAACTACATAAAATTTAAAAAAATCCCTGGGTCTATACTACACAGTGAACCCTAAGTTAGAACACGGACGATAGTACAATTATTAAAATATGCTTTCATCAATTGCAACAAATGTTCCACACCAATGCAAGGTGTTAATCATAGAGTAGTATATGGGAATCCTGTATTTTATACATGACTGTTCTATAAACTCACTTCTCTAATTTAAAAAATGAGATTAAAAAAAAGAAAAGATAAGCACTAAGTTTCTGAATGGAATGATGGCACTTTTTACTGAGATAGGAACTCTAGACAAAGACTAGGCTTGGAGGAGAAAGATTGTGATGAAGAAGAATCAGAAAAGAAAAATACCCTAAAAATAGAGAAATGGGAACAAATGATGAGCCAGGACCCAGAGGAAGCAGTAAGGAATGGACATTGTGCATCTAAGGGTTATTCTTAGAAAGAGGGAAGTGGGACGATCCTTCCTCTAAATTGGGAAACTCCTTCTTTAAACTGGGAAACTAACATTTATTGAGTGCTTACATGTGCCTAGCATTATGCTTCCACTGTTTCTTATTTGTTAGGATAATATGTGTAGAGAGCAAGCTATCATTTGATAGTTTATCTTCTCTGTGTCTACAGGACAAAGACACTGGCTAAGGTTAAAAGAAACAGAATGAGATTAAGAAGATGGCAGTATTCGGGGTGTGTATTGGAGAAAGGGAAAAGAAAAAAGATGACCATGGATGAATAAAAAGAATGACATAAATTGCGAGTGGATACATATAGGTCAATGTCTTAATTGTCCTTAGATAAACTTAATGCCATTCTGATATAATACAAGGTCTATAGCAACCAGGAAGCAAGAAAATAAAAGTTGGGAAGTGGATGTGGCTCAAGCAGTTGGGTGCCTGCCTACAACATGGGAGGTCCTGAGTTCAGTTCCTGGTGCCTCCTAAAGAAGACAAGCAAGATAGCGAGCAGACACGACAGGCTGGTGTCACAAGCTGATGCAACAAGATTACACAAACGAGATGACGCAACGAAGAGACACAATGAGGAAACACAATAAGAGACCTAACAAGTGGGAGTAGAGGTGGCTCAAGCCATTGGGTACCTCCCTCCCACATGAGGGTCCCGGGTTTGGTTCCCAGTGCCTCCTAAAAAAAGATGAGCTCACAATGAACAGACACAGAGAGCAGACAGCGAAGGCAAATAACGAGGGGCGGAGGGAGGGAAATAAATAAAATAAATCTTTAAAAAAGAAAAGTTATGTTATATAGCTGATTACATTCTTAAAAACTAGGTAGTAAAAAACTGAAAAAATAGCAAATGTCTAAGTCACTGCTTGAAAGTACCAAGGATTCTTAAACATAGGCCCTTCCCAGGTAAATAGGTTAAATTGGGAGACAGGATTATTGAGCAATTCCATGAGCTCTCATAACAGATGTTCTGTGTATCTGAGTTACAATGAAAATGAATAAATGCATTATTGTAAAATTTCCTGAAATTGTCACATATTCTTTAAAAGTTAATTAAAATAAACTCTCTTGTAATATCAATTGAATAAATACCTTATTTAACTTAAACTTTTACTAGGCCCTGGTAGGTGTGAAGCACTGTGTTAGGCACTGGGGGACATACAGTGATGATGATGATAATGACTGTGGTAGACTGAATCATGTACCCCAACAAAAGGCAGGTTCTTAATCTTAATCCGGATTCCTGTGGGTGTGAACTCATTTGTAAATAGGACTCTTTGAAGATGTATTATCAGTTAAGGTGTGGAGTCATTTGTGAATAGGATCTTCTAAGATACTATTAGATGTGGTCAAACTGAATCAGGGTGGGCCTTAATCCAAATGACTGGGAGTCCTCATAAAGAAAAGCCAGATATCAGCGAAGCCAGAAAAAGACACAGAAGGGAACCAAGGACATGGCTCTGTGACAGAGGACTGCCATCACCAGAATGCTACCAACTTCGGGAGAAAGCATGGCCTTACCAACACCTTGATGTTGGACTTCTAGCCTTCAAAACTGTGATACAATAAATTCCTCTTGGTAAGCCACCCCAGTGTGTGGTGTGTCATAGCAGCCTGGCAAACTAAGACGATGATGATGGTGACAGGAGCTAGCCTTCATGCAGTGCCTAATAAAGGTGCCAAGTAGTGCTCTAAACTCCCTACATGCTTTCATCACAATAAGGGCTTACAACAACCTTATGAAGTAGATCTATTCTCCAAACAGAAGAGCAAAGTGAGGCTTGCTGGTCACTATCTCTGGCCCCCTGACACCAAGGGCAGTGAAAGCCCAGCCTTGAGGAAGAGCAACCTGTTCTTTCCCCTTCTCTCTCTTCCTCCCACTGTCAAGTGGTAGGGAAACTGAGCTCAGAAGTTACCAGGGAAATAAAGTGGACTCAGGTTGAGTCTAGATGTTGAGAAAACAGACCAGTTCTTCATTATCACGTCAAATCATATCATATATTATCTTATATCATATCATATCATGTGAAATCAAAATATCAGATTATCTTGGTTATCAAAAAAGATATTCTTAGCAATGTACAAATAGTCTTGTTAAAAAATCTGTCTCTTGATTGTCGATTGTATTGGTTAATAGGTAACTGCTGAAGGCAGCTGGAGGTGGCCACACACAGCATACAATGAATCGCTTTTTTAAAAGCCTAAAAATGTCTGATTGTTTTATGAGTGCTTCTAATGAGAACATGGAAGTGAGTGTGTAAAAAGGCAGGTACGAAAACCTTCTGTGATAATTCATATTCTATAGAGTCTCTTAAAAACAAAGATGTTATATCTGCTGAGGAACATCAAGAAGCATTGTGTATTTATGATCTAAGGTAGCTTTAAAAGCTATACTATTACCAAGATTTTTAGGTATTCTGTCCATATTGGAAACATTCGTTCATTAAAATGTCTGGCTACCATTCCATATAATTGCTGCTATTATATTTCTTTTGACCCCACCAAAAAACATGTTAGCTACCACTTGTAGTCTTGGGGGTATATACAAATTTATTAAACCATTTTTAGAGAAAAGCTGGTAAATTTTTTTAAGTGTTTATGTTTAGTTTATTAACATTAAATAGTAACATAAGCCAGTGTTGATTTGCTGCCACTACCTTGGAAATATTTAAACATTATTATAACTTAGCTCCACATTCCAGTTTTATCTCTAAAATTAATGCTTTTAGGCTCAATTTATGCTGTCAACAAATAATGATCATAGATGTGAGCTGGCTCATAATCCAGAGGTACTAGGTTACAATGTGTTGCCATGGAAACTGTTTTATTGCATTTTCTCTTCTTGATTTAGGCATTTGACAATCATAGCAACTGTTTGCCAGTCTTCTCACATCATAAAAAATTCAAAAACACAAACAACCAATAGAAAAGAAAAGAAGGGGGAAAATCCCATACTGTTCTTGGACCTCACTAGAAACATAAAAAAGAAATGATAGCCTTATATTTAACATGGACCTTTCGTGAATAGTTTCTCTCTCAAAAAGTCCAGGGTTGTTGGAAAATTCAATCAGTGGTTAGTCATCGAATGGACCTGTCTGCCTTGTGGTTCATTTTGTTTATTGCATCATATATCTTCTATGATCACTAGGACTTTAGCCTGAAACAGCATTTTCCTTAACAAGAGCCATGTTTCCTTTAACGTTGTTTATTGCATCTGAAACATTACTTTGAAATCATGGCACATATTCTATTGAGCAAAGGTCTGCAACTGAATCCTGCATGAATGCGTTTATTCAGGATCTAGAGTAAAGGGAGGGAAAAAAAAAACAAAACAAAACCTCGCCCAGTTCATGTAACATTAATCACTTTGCCAGTGTTCAGCTGAGGTCATTACCACATTCCTAGCAGTATTTTAAGGCAAGTCAAGATTAATCACGTACATTAAACCTTGGAAGGGGAGCACGTGAAATGGATCTCAAATTAGATGTTTCTTAAGACAGAGAAAGGACTGTAGCAACATAGGTTTACTTTGCTGCAGCTTGTCTTAGATGCAGTTTGCTTGCTTTTACTACATGCTGTCACTGGAACCATGATGAATCTGTAGGCTTCCTTTTTCCCAGGTCCGGGAGTTTATAGGCCACATTTAAGGTCTTTCTGAGCATTCAAAACGAAAACTCTTTCACCAAACATTTCTTTTAGTGCATACTAAATACCATGCACCATCTAGGAACTGTCCATGTAAAGATGAATGAGACACAGCCCTCCTTTGCCCCACCTCCCCCAAGGAGCCCACAATCCACCCAGGCAGACTGATGTCAAGCATGTACAATGGGAACAGGATTTTATGAGAGTACAGAGAGAAAGGATTAATTGTGATGGGTACTCAGAAAAGACTTTACTTAAGTTAACTTAAGAGGTAGAGAATGGTGAGAAAAGCAATCAGGCAGAGGAAACAACATAAATAAAGGCTTTGTGAGTATTCATAGATTACTGAATGAACTGGTGGGGCTGGAGCAGAAGACTTTTGTGGAAGAGATGAAGGGAGTGGCAGAAAATGAGACTATACAATAAGTTGGAGTCACTTTGCAGGAGTCATTGAACATGCATTTTATTGTAAATGCAATGAGAATTCTGTGAAGAATTTTAAGTAGGAAAGTTACTATTATCAGATTGTATCAGAGACTCATAATTTGGGATGAGTGTAGGTGTTATGGCAGACCAATTGGTAAGAAACAAGAATCACTATTTCCAAAGAGGCTATACAGTCATCCAGAGGGGTAGTGACAAAAGCATAAATTGGAACATAGAATGGAGAGGGATATATATTATGAACCAGAGGTGACAGGACTAGTCAACTGAGCTCCCAAAGGAAGTCGGAGAGTAGATGGAGAAACAGGAATCTGAAATTATGCCTAAGGATCTAACTGGGTTGAACAGGTAGGTGATAATGCCACTAAGACAGGGACCATTCAAGTGGCAATTTCTATTAGGAGGTTGGAAAAATATATTATGGTGCTGAAGAGAGACAATAATGCTGTATACATTGATTTGGGGGTCATCAACTTAGTCATGTGGGAAGATGAGAATGTCCAAGGGGAGGAGGTAGAGAAAAAAAAAGGGGAAGAAAGGAATGAAATGATGGAGAAGCCTGATAAAGGACACTCAGAGGTTCGAGGAAAACAGAAGTGTGAGTGTATGCATTTCATACTGCTGCTATAACAAATTACCACTAACTTGGTGGATTAAAACACAAATTTATTATCTTGCAATTCTGGGGATCAGAAGTACAAAATGTTGCCAGCAGGGCTGTGTTCTTTCTAGAGGCTCCAGGTGAGAATCATTTCCTTGCCTTTTTCAGCTTCTAAAGGTTCCTTGGTAACCCTTCCAGCTATGGCATTGCCCCAACCTCTATTTCCATTCTCACATTTCCTTCTCTCCCTCTGCTTCCATCATCACATCACCTCCCTTGACTCTGATTCATTTGCCTCTTTCTTATGAGGACCCTTGGCAGATTACTTTGGGCCCATCTGATAAGGCAGGATCATCTCCCCATCTCAAGGTTCTTAATCACATCTGCAAAATCCATTTTATCATGTAAGGTAACATAGTCACAGGTTCCAAGGACTTGGATATGGACATCTTTGGGGGGCCATTATTCAGTCTATCACCATGAGGTACACTAGGAATGTAGCCGTAAAAGAATTTCAAAAAGGAGTTGAGGGGGAAACGGATGTGGCTCAAGCGACTGGGTTCCCATCTACCATATAGGGGGTCTAGGGTTTGGTTCCCAGTGCCTCCTAAAGAAGACAAACAAACAACAAGCAGACATTGAGCAAAAACAACAAACAAAACAACAAGTAAACAATGAGCAGTCAGCGAGCAAAAACAAAAGAGCAGGGGGCAGATATGACTCAAGCAGTTGGGTGCCGACCTCCCACATGGTTCGGTTGTCAGTGCCTCCTAAAGAAGAAACAGACAAAGAGCAGATGAGCAAAAACAACGAGCAAACAGATGAGGGAGCCATCTGTGGGGGGAGGGGGGGTATGATAAAAAAAAATAAAACTGTTTAAAAAAAAAAAGGAGTTGATGATCAACTGTAACCAATGTGGCCAAGGAGTTAAATAGGTCGAGAACTGAGACATCTTGAGAGAAACTATTTCCCATTTATGTAATCATTTTTACATTGAGAAAGAACAACAGACATTTGAGGAATTTTTATGTGTTTCAGTATCTAAAAAAGCAAACTTGGCAGGCAAGAAAAATATCAAAGACAGAAAATTTAAGAGTAAATATAAGATTAAAAATATCTTACCATGGGTTGCTTAAATATATAGTGCAATCTGTACTTAAGATTCTAATGGGCTCATATTTAAGAGAATAATGTTTCACCGAAGAAGCTAACATTATTTTGAACCATTGCAGCTTTGAATGTTCATAATATGCATATTTAAATATGTCCTTATATTGTATGTGACAGATTTACACACTTTCCATGTCAACCATCATACACTTACATTAAAGATTTATTTATTTTTTAAATTACGTTTTATACTCCCATAAAAGGGGAAAATTAAATCGTAAAAATACACACAAAGTTACCGTTTACAGTCTGACTACTACTCACACTGGAACCATCAGAGTCACTGTTTTTCTTCCAGTGTTGAGTATGGAAAGAAGGCCCAGGTAAGAGCTTAAGTTTTCTGTATGAAACTTTACATCACAAGGACTGAATTTTCATTCAAATCTCTATATCAGAAATGTGAGGTGCAAAAATGTCACCTTCTTACAGAATAAAAATTTTTTTAAAAATCCATGGAACTGCAAAACACAAACAGTCAACCCTAAGTTATACCACGGACTATAGTTAATAGTACAGCTATAAAAATGTGCTTTTATCAATTGTAACAATGTTCCACACCAATGCAAAAAATTAAAAATTGAGTGGTATATGGGAATCCTGTATTTTATGCATGATTGTTCTGTAACCCACAACTTCTCTAACAACAACAACAACAACAGAGTCACCTTCAAATAGAACAGAAGGCTGAAATTGTATTCATCTATGCTTGGTCTCACCATTAATATTGAAAATTACAGTTGGTTATCATATCATAGCCAGAAGGTATTGGAAAAATTGGCACTACATGTAGAACTTGTAAACATCATTTTGGGTAGTTTTTGCATTCCAATGATGTTTTCTATTCATTCATACAATAATTCATAATTCATTCATTTATTATGTACTTACTGAGCAGCCATAATGTGCCAGGCTATGTGAGAGGATTTAAGATGGAGACACAGCCCTTACACTCAAAGAGTTAATACTCTTGGAGAGATGAGACAAATTCCCAGACCCGTATTGTGATAGACTGCTGCACAGGCTGTGTTCTGTACAATCCCTGTGTGCTGTGAGGGGGAGGCAGGTATCATGTACACATTGACTACAATGTAACTCAGGGGTGAGTCCACCCTCAGTTTAAACCAACTGTTATATATATATATATATATACATATATATATACACACATAGTAATCCCTGGCCACAGGGACTAGTTCAGAGACAGGTAGGTGACTCAATCAGAGCCAAGGAAAGGTGAAGAGATATTTGATAGGGCTTCTGTGAGAGAGCTGTTACCTCTATCTTCTTGAGAGCTGTTGAAAGAGGCCTTCTATCTTCCTCTGGATGATGTGAGGATGTGAGGATGTGAGGATGTGAGGTAAGGAATTGCTTCTGGTATTTTGCCACCAGGAGCAATGGGCCTTAAGTGGTTGCGGTTTCTGTGTGGAGCCTGAAGAGGAAGGCAGCAGCAAGGCAGACAGAATGGAGGAATGGAGCAACCAGGTTTTTAGTGACATCATTTGAGCATTGGATGAGTAGGATTTTGTCACAATCACTGGACTCCTGACAATGCCACTAACACTAACACCTCCCCTATATCTCATTTTCGTGGCTACTCAGGTATCTGCTGGTCCCTGTTCTTGCATACGTGTGTTCTAGTTGAGGCCAAAATGGACCCCATTGGAGTTTGTGAAAGAATGTATAAATTCATCCTCTTTGAGAGCCTGACCTCTAAGCACAGAGGTGGACTCAAATGCTTTCTAATTAATTAATTCTCTTCCAATCTGATGGGGATATGAAGACAAAGAGAATGGAATATTTAAAAGAAGTGTTTAGTATTCAATGTTAGTCTCCAATCCAGACTTGACTCTATCCTCCCAGATTTGGAATTTTTGGTGTTTTTTTGTTTTTTTTTTTAATA